>JAQFZT010000077.1:0-46097 GCA_034696325.1 Camisiidae sp. | reverse complement strand
ATATCACATAAATTAGAAAAGGTTCAAAAATAATAAATAAACTTTAAAATAATGTGCATATTATCGCATTTTATGAGAAATAACTCACACTATGTTAGATATTTATAGTAAAGTTTAATGAATTTATCTCTTCTACATAAAAGCATGACATAATATAATACATTTGTAGTAAAACAAATTCATTGACTAAGTGAAAGAGGAAAATGAAGATCAATTTTTGTTAGCAGTTATGCTATTGTGATAGGTTTTTAAGTTAATAACAGTTTGAAAAGCTTATAATTGGCGAAACACTGAATGAACTCATAAGTATAACAAAAAAGTTGTGCATGATTGCCATCGTTGCCATCATTGCCATCATTGCCATCATTGCCATCAATCTCATTCAATTTCATATTCATTTTCATTTTGGGAAAAGCGCTCATAAGTTATACATTTTTAGCTGCTCTTTATCAAAAATAATTGCTCTTCGCTTAACAGTAAAGCGAACGCTCAAAGAGAATGAAAACGCTAAACATTATCAAACAGAAGGGATCAAAAAAGCTGTCGTGTTTGATCATAAGCAAATCTTTCATCCATTGTTTGGATCGCGTCTCCAGAGAAATTATCGTTATAGTCATCCCTCAAATTGTTATGTAAGTGCAAGAGGTTTCATTTGGTGCAAAACACTACAACTTTATTAAGAAAGACGTTCAGTCGGGAATTCAATATGTTATTTCAAGTAACTGTTTAGCTGTTTAGCTCTTACTCTTTTGAGTTCGAGGATTAAACCACTCGTTTCTCTCATAGTTACAGCTTTGCTTCCATGCATTGTGTTTATTGCTTACTCTATACTCTATTTCCTCATCAGATCATAAAAGTGTTCATATGAATAGTTGACGAAATAAATGAATAAATTCATGTACAAAAACAAAAGCAAATTAAATATTTGAATTTAAATTGAAGTTTAAAACTGAGTTTTCCAGAAAAAGAAACGACTGTCTGTGATAAATGCATGTGAATGTATGTTAGAAAAGGTACGGATTCGGTTTTGAAAATGATTCGCAAAACTTATACAAAATCATCTGACTCAAGGAGTTTCAATAATACAGAATTCAAAAATTGAGAGCATATAAAACTAAATTTTTCCTTGAATTTTTTGCGAGAACTCAAGGTTTAGAATGAGATTTAAATGAAAATTGAGTCAATCATATTTGATACAAAAAATCAATTTAAGGTCTTTTATCGATTTGAAATGATTAGTGCCCTGAAGACTTGTTTAATTGTTATTCAACATTCACAAAATACAGAGAAAGAATACTATGTAATATTGCTTTTAAATGGAGAATGAGTTGGGAAAAGAGGGCCGACAGGAAGATTGTTAATCAAACATTCTTCAAGTATTCTCGTTTTCCCCTTCATAGTTAGTGTCTTTCTCTAATATCATTGGTCTTCTATTACCGAATTATTGAAACCAGAATGCAGTAATAATTATATCATAAAACGTTATCTTCAAATTTTAATTGCTTTTATTTGCATTAAGGCTTTTAAATTCTGTTTTACCACTCATTTGAAAAAAGCTTTCTATCACTTCTATTCAATAATTCATTGTAAACGTCTAGTAGTTTTTATTGCTTAAATTTTGGTAGTAAATTGAATATAACTTTTAAATAGGGAAAGATTTGGGATTTTTTTAAAAGCAATATTTTTACAGTTGAAGTAATTAGTGTTAAGTACTGGGAAAATGAAGTCAATTTGAGTTATATTTTGAACTAAAGAAAACATTGGCTTCTCTTTTAAAATATTCTTTGTGTTGTATTTATATTTTGAATGACTTGACTGGTGAGAGATGAGCCCGCTTTGTAATTTACTACCAGAAAAGTTGTTAAGCATTGTAACTCACATTCAAGTCGACCCATTCACTACTATTTCTTTAACTATAACTTTACTACAACTACGGTTAACCTGAGCTTTTATTCTTAAGCAAAAGTATACCTCTTGTAAAGTTAAAGCCTAACAATTCATGCATTTTACATTTCCAGTGAAACAATTCACTTGTGAGGCCTCACATCTTTCGGGAATAGAAAAAAAGATCCGGAAATAGGGCCGTCGCTCAGCTCATAATCATGTTAATGATGTCTAAGTCATAATTTGCTTATTCTATATTACCTTGAAATCTATGCATTATATTAGCATTTCTGCAGATAAATAGATGTTTCAATTTTACGATTTAACTGCATTTTAAAAAGGGTCAACTTTTACTTTATTGGTGTTTTATCAACTTTTTTATTCATTGTCCGCTTATATGAATTTTAATTAGCTTTTTGGAGATTTTTATCAACTCTGAAGATTAAATTAAGTCTTAAGGTCTTAAACAGGTATTAAGAAGTTCGAAAATTATTGGGAATCTCAAATTTCATTCAACAGAATACTATTAACATAAGTTGAATAGTTGTATTAAGAAACTTGTTAGCAAATCAATCGGTAGGACCATTGACATAAAAATATAAAAAATTGTAATTTTATTTTGATTCCCTCATTAATATTCATCTTCAATTCAGCGTTTATCTAAAAAAAAAATCTCAATTCCGCAATACTCTTAATTAGAAAAAAAACCTCTTTCACTATAGATAAATAAATTAAATTGAAATCCAAAAACTTAATGAATGAACTCTCCATTCAATAATATTGAGGCAAATTCTTCTATTCTTTTTGCATTAATGATGTTTAATGATTATGCAAATGTATTGATAAAAATATCTCATTCTTGAAAAGACAAAAAGAATTTAATTGACACTATAATGAAGAACTGATTAAAATTTGACGTAAAGTTTTTTAGAGAATTTTTGGTACAAGTTATATGGTTTGTTTGTTTAAATAAACAATCCAATGAATGGCTATATTGCTTGTCCAGTGCTTGTCTGAAAACTGTTAACTCTGACTTTGAAAGTAATTGAATGGCCCTTTTATGTGTTATTTTTGGTGCAATGAATTTTTTTATCCCTTGGACCACCCATAATGATCCGTTACCATCAGCACTAGCAAAATCACGAAGAGTCAAGTGCGGCCATTTCCAAAGTGTGGCCCATTTTTAATATTATTCATTTACATCTAAATGGTTTTAGAAGAAAGTTTAATGACCTCATCTTAATTTAATATTGATCAAAACGGCGCCTTCTTCTTGAGCAAGTTCTGGATATTTGAGCTCAACATAACTAAACTTTATAAAACTTATGCTTATAAAAGGTTGTTAACTATGCTTTTAATCGATATTAAATGCCATAAATGATATTTGACATCTAATCATAGTTATTAGCGGTATGTTTTTCTCTTGAAGAATTGGTCACAAATTTTCACAGGAAAAGTGAAGCCAGTCTTCAAAATAATTAATACGCGTTATGTTTATCGGCGATGACAATCTTTAACTTTTTGAGTTATTTAAAGAGATTAAAGTAATCATTACATTACAAGTTCATAAAACCTTTTAACATTTCACTCTTATCTCATTTAATAGTTTTGGTCTTTTATTTATTCATTTAAGTCATTCAATATTTTAACTAATGAAACGTATAAATAAAAAGACTTTAAATACACATTGGATTCATCAAATGATAAGAAACATTAAAGTGTAAAAAACATTTCACATAACTAGTTAAAAATTTAGTATAACATAAATTATTCAGGTCTTCCTTGAAGTCAGTGCTTATGTCTTAACTTTTGAGGCTTTTAGAGATTATAGAAATTGACGTGAAGTGTTTCAACTACTTTAGTCTGACAAATATAAGAACAGTTATCCATCAACTTTTTTGGCTATAATTATTAAATTATTTGCACAAATTCGCGATGCTATGCAATAAAGATTAAATTTTAAACTCAACCGATCTTCAAAAGATTAATAAGATATTTGTCTAAATGTTATGGAGATTACTTAATAGCACTTCAAAAAACAAATTTAATGTTTCCTTGCTTTTAGTAAATCAATTTTCACAGCGAATATTTTTCTTAAATTTATAGTTTCACAATAAAAAGGTATACATTCTCAAAAACATTCCGTTTTTCAAACTATTTCTCAAAAATATTCCGCTTTTCAAACCATTTCTCATAAATATTCCGTTTTTCAAACTATTTAAAAGCCTTTTTCTTTATAAATTATGATAAAAAGTGTTTAAGTTGTATAACATATACAGCTTTAGAAAATATAATTAAATGCAGATTTTGCTTTATCTATAATTTTCTAGTTGTTTTGCATTAAATCACTTAATAGTGATTATATTTTAAGATACGTTATTCTGAAAACGAAAACTGTTTTTTATTCAATGTATAAAAAACTGAAATGAGTTATCTTTAGGTTTTTTACTATGAAAAATCGAAATACTAGAGATTGAGTGGTGAACTAACTTTTTAGTTTATATTCTTATGCTGTTTTCACTATCAGTAATTCATTTTCTATTTGAGATAAAAAAAGCCGCTCGACTCCATTATCTTTTTTGGTAACCATAATGACTTCAAGGGTTAAACTTGACTTCTTAAGAATCTGTCTGTCCTTCAATGAGTATATAATGAAGTGTTATGAGAGTACTGTAACTTATCATACAATTGTTGCAAATCACGCTCATTAACAATACTGTTAGCGCATAGACATTATTTACTATTACACAACTTAAATGAGAGTCATTCGCAACAATTTCGAGTTAAAGCCAATCACTCTTTTCAAATATCACACATAAAGTTAACCCGATTTCAATTTTTCTCTTTTATACAGACTTTGTATAATATTAAGAAAAACTTGAAAATTTCTGTTTAACAATATTTAATTGATTTAATGAATGCTAATTCCAATTTTCATGAAAAATCATTTCATTAGTGAAATATTTCTGAAATCTGTAACGAATTGAGAGATATTTATCAATTATATTCTAAATGTTAAAATAATTAAAGACTATTAGAATATGAATTGCATTAATTAAGCGAATTATTAAGATAATGTTGAATAGAGCAGAAAACAATGCAGTTTTGTCAGTAAATCTTGTTTATGATATTTTTTTGTTAATTTAGCGCTCATTTTCATGTTTATTACAAGCATTTTGTGCTAAATATATCCTATTTAGTATCGCACTCGAGCGTTACTAAACAATATCTTTCTATTTTCTTCTCTGATTCGTAATATTGAAAAAGATTTTGGTGTCTAATATTTAAGGTGTAAAAAAGCTGAAAACGTACTTTGAAAATAAATTTTGAAAGTTGTTTCGTTCAATAGTAATTTCTCGATGGTTTTCTCAATGATTGAGGGATTCGCCGCTTTTATATCTTAGCGTATTCTTTGTTCTTGTTAACCTTGGGCTATGTTTTTGGCGGAGAGTAATTTTCTGGCTTTTAGCCTCTGATAGGCATCACCAATGTTTGAGTCAACGCTTTAGTTAGAAATTAAATGACATATTTGAGTGCCATTTCTCGAATAACTCGTCTCAAAGCTTTGAAAAGTGCTGCGAGTGCTCAAGTGCTACATGAAGTACACCATTCATTTATGATCCACTAATAGGAGAGAGAAACGAATCAGAATTAGTTCGCATTTATTATTAAATTGTTGGGCTCCAAGCGATGATTATTCGAAGCATCAAATGCTTTATATTCTTCAATGTTTAACTAACTTATGCTGATAATTATTCAGCGTAAAAGTGAACCTTTTGACAGAAGGACTTGTATAGAGCTATATATTTTGATGATAAACATTAATCAAAATTATGCAGATGTTCGAATTCTAACAAAATTGTACTTTTGGAATGAATCTAAATTCGCAATCTATTCAAAACCATAATTATCCCATGATTTTAAAACTTAACGATTGCCAGTAAAGAGGAAAAATTGCATTAAAATAACTGCAGAATAGCTTTAAATACAACGTCTTAAATAATATGCAGTATAGAGTATATTAAATGATTATATACTGAGATAAAGCTTTAGAAATAATGTGAAGTATAATTAGAGAATTTCTTTCACAATCATTTTGTGTGATTGGATCAAAACTAAATATGTTATT
Source organism: Camisiidae sp. (assembly GCA_034696325.1). NCBI lineage: Eukaryota > Metazoa > Arthropoda > Arachnida > Sarcoptiformes > Camisiidae > Camisiidae sp. The sequence goes on along the minus strand of JAQFZT010000077.1, from coordinate 40,084 downwards.
AAGTTAATTGTTTTTTACTAGTCTTTCTAACATTTAGTTAAAATGTATTTTAAATATTAAAAATAAAGCTTTTTATATTCACAGAATTGAACAAAACTTGTCATTTAATGGTTGTTAGCCTTGAATTGTATATTTAACTAAAGTTAATAGAATTATACTTTTGGGCATTTATTAATAATGATTATTATAGGCGTTGTTTTATCGAGTGATTGTTTTACGCATACCTCGAATAGCCGTATCATTTGACAAAACCAACAAAATCTGAGTCATGAGCTCTGAAAAGCATTTTCTGGATCTATCTCTACCTGTACTCCTATCAGTGGAAAGGATAGCCTCGAAATCTGCGGCATTCAAATAGATTCAATTGGATTCTTATTTCCCAATTCGCTGTTTTGGTGGATACTATTTAGGATAGTGTTCGTGATGGCACGCAATCCTAAGTGCAACTTAAGGTACGCAAACTCGATATACGGTATAGTTTAATTGCACTTACGATAAATATATGGCCACTTTTGAGTCAACTCATTTGACGATCTTTTAAATATGCATTTTATTGCGTTAGCACACACTGGAATACATGATTTCGTTTTAATTTTTAGCAAATTAGTGCTTTTCTGGTCTCTGTCAGTCTCTTAGCGAGCAGGTGTGGTCCATATGCTTTCATGCATAACAACATAGTGCTGATAACATAAAAGCCAAACTAATTTTCCGCTCAGGCGATTATTTTATGCTCACTGATCAAAAAACATCGCATATCACCAAATGACTGACTCACTCAAGTCAGTGCAATCAAGTTAGTGGAGTCAGTGAGGTCTGAGTGAGGTTAACCTCGATTAATGTTTGCAATCAACTAATCGCTTCAATGCATTTATTTAAATAAAATTCTACTTCTTATTAAGCCTATTATAAACAAATCAATTTCAAACTTGAACTCAATCACTTCGATAAAACGTGTGATACCTTAAGAAAAAGCTCTCGAAGTTTCTCACAGTTTTGAACACTTTTTAGAATTTGAAAATAAACACTAAATGTAAATAACTATTGGACTGAATAATAATCTGCGAAACGAGATATGTTAAAATTCATATTTAATAGGAACACAAGGGATAAAAATCTTTATAGAATATTTACAATTGTTTAGCATTCATAGTGTTCATTTGATAGTGTGTCTCCTCTATTAAATTTCTAATCAGGCTAATAGTTATTTTCCTCTTGTGACTTCTGTCATCAAATACAACTGGCAAAAAAGGCTCATCTATTTAATGAGTTGAAGCATTGGTTAGTGAGAGTAAACGTTTAACTTTTGTGTGTTCGACTGTTATATACGAATTAAGGGAATTGCTTTCCTCATATCATATCATATTATGCCTGTATTACAGAATAAGTAATAAACGTTTAACACGCAATTACTGACAAATTATTTCTGTTCTTGTTTTCTAAATTGGGTTTTTGTCATCAAAATTATTCAAATCTTACTAATTTAGCAATAAGATAGTGTCCGTCTGAGACATTCTCCTAATCATTGATTGAGCCAAACATTTGCATAAAGTTACTAATCATATAATTAAAGTTGAATTTAAAATAATTTGCATCAAAGTCTTACTTAAATTAGTTGAAAACTAAGTTTTATAATAGAGTTGAAATCCTTGTATAAAATTAAAGTCAATACAAATAGTAGGAGAAAGCATACGACGAAATGACGAAAATTTCTACAATTATCTTGATTTAAATTTATAAAACTTAATTACCATTCAAAGTAAGACATTCGCTTAAATAACTTTTAATTTCAAAATGATAGGGAAAAAGATAATATGATTATCATTTAGGAGACAATCAATTTTGTAGTTCATTTGTATAAATGATAGCAAATAGTGATCGCCAACGACTCCATTAACATTATTACAGCATCATTAACATTAACGTTAAGATAATGAGTGCTTCGGGGACTTGAACCCTAATTTTCAGCCATCGAATGATTCAAAATTAGCATTTCATGAGAATTTGATTTTTAGTTTTTTTCCTATATTTATTACGGCTTGTAATACATCACAGCAATAACTGCATAATCGATCAAAAGGTATTAACTTATATAATAGTTAAGCAACTCGTTTGCAAACATGCAATTATAATACACGTCATACTAATTATTATAACTGTCACAAAATTTAAGTAATAGACAAAAAATTATATACAAGACGAGATTCTAACTCGAGAGTCGATTCTCTAATTATCAGTCCTATAATACAGATCTTTTTAAGGTTACAATCAATAGTTGTCGAGTAGTTCTAATGATAATACATTCAATTAAAGTCGATGTATTTATTGTGATAATTATGATAATAATAATACTGAAATTGTTTAAATGTTGGAATCATTAGATGATTGGTTATTGTAATTCATTAAATAAGATGTTTGATAGCGATCAATGTAATGATAATTGTACTGTACAGAGGATTTCTCTTAAAATTAGATGGTGTTAAGTATATGTAATACAGATTACTTTACAGAGCTTACTATTTGAAATTGTGAATTCGCTATAATTGAAAAATTCCATTGTATTGAAGATCCTGAGAGTATATCTTATTGAACAAATTGAAAGATCGACTAGTGTTTCAAGACATTGTTAGCCTTAATTGAAGTGTAGTAACTAACAGATGGGTGATGCCAATGTGTACGGTGATCTATCGGCGTGATGAGCCATCATAGCGTGATGATTCTCTCCACCCCAAGGCTGCAGATTTTGCAGTGCGTGTAGGGATGAGCTGCTCAGGCATAATGAATCTCGTGCTGCAGCCGCCGCAGCCGCGTGTGCCGCCGCGTGATGTGCGGCCATTCCTACTGAATGATCAGATCCGGGCTGACCAGATCCGTAAATCGACTTCGAAACCACTTCTGCTTGTAATGACATCATTAGTCTATTTGCTGCCTGACGTTCAGCTTCTCTTTCTTCTGCTGTTTGACGTCTAAAAACATAAATACAATATTAGGTTAATATTAGTGGATGTTATTTAAAGTACTACATGTTGTAAATGATAAGTAATGTCTGATCATAATGACTGACTTATAGAGTTGGTAAGGAATCAAAGAAAATAGAATGTGAAGGAGAACGAGGATTGGGCGGTATTTGTCAGTATTAGGCAATCATGAGTGACAACAACTTTTAAGATATCAGTCACGCGTGACGGCCTTTTCGGCGCCACTTCGACCAACTTTCAACTTACAAATAGTCTTTGATCAGGAAATCATAAGCATCTTCACAGTCGATTTTCAAATTTAAATTCTCTATTAAAATATGTACCAGTTTTTAAATTCTAATAAAATGCCTCTCATATTCATATTGAAAGTAATATTTATTTTAGATAAAAATATCAAGTTTCACTGGATTGAGAACTAATGAATAGAAGACAAACTCATACATTTGAGCCATTTAATGCTTGTTTAATGATTTTTAGGGATTTATCATTATTTAGAGCTACAATTGAAATAAGTTTTCTTCATTGACGGGAAGTGAGGCACTAATGCCTTATAGGGATGTATTAGTGGTACTAATTTTGGTTGAGACAGTGCATTGTATGTTCATTTGAGGAATATTAGAGCGCGTTTGAGGCTTTCGCTTAATGTGTTTTTACCTAAATTATAGTTCTCTTTAGGAAAATACACGAATAAAAAGTATTTTGTCTGTCTTTAAGATAATAGTTTGTAAAATGGAAATACGGAGAAAACTATGAGTGAGTCAGAGATTCAGGGTTTCAATAAGTCTTTATTCAAGATTTTTCATTTTATTACAAAGAAAGTAAGCTTAAAACGCATGTATAGTCTTAGGATCTGTTATAATGTGTGGTTCATTGTTTGATAGCTAAAAGTTTGATAACTGTCTCTCACATTCATACGATTTAAGGCCAACTGATTTACAATGTAGTGCTTAGAGTGACTTTAAATAACTGATTTGTTTTGAGGTGAGTATCAATTTCTAGAAAGCCTGCTTTTGAAAAGGCAATTATGATCATGACCATCAAGTCTTCTGTTATTCTACTCTCTGCTATACCACCTGTAATGCCACCCACAATACAACTCTACACACAAACGCTTTCAAACTTAACTCTCATATATATTTTATTGCTAATATAAAGTCAATTTGGTTTCATCCTATTTCCTCTTTTCCAGTGAATAATAGTAATGCTTCGACGCCTTGACTAATCGAAGTCGAATTATGTCATACTTTGTTATAAATATAAATGAAAAAGCATTTAAGTTAATTTGAGGCTTCAAATGATTCAGTACTTTCTATTGAAAGTTATTTGCATTAATAATAAAGCATATCCTTCACTATTACAGCACAAATTTGTTCAAAACAGACAAATAAAGTAACGAGTTTTGAAAACTTCAATTCTTTGAACCCTATGTCTGAAGAAATTTAATGAAATATAAAGACTAAATTGATTTAATCTGCAAATTGCTTTATTTGTTTAGCTTTAATTCTATTATTCTTATTGATATTAATGTTTTAGTATATCATTTAATGGCTAACTTTGTCATCATTACATCTGTATCATGTATGGCAACAATCAATGCATCTGTTATTTTATCTCAAATCTGCATCAGTTTGACATTAAACAGATTGACATAAGAGTGCAAATCACTATTGAAACCTCCATTCAATTTGAAGAGTTGTTTATTCACAAAAGGTTTTATCGCAATAGAAGCGCTTTCTTTTAAGATAGTGGCCATTATTTAAAATAACAGGTATCACTATTTAGAGACAGGCAATAAGTAAGTAGAGTTAATGCAGGATCGCATAGAATCATCTCATCATCTCGATTGGTAGTCATTACTATATTTTGAAGAATTACTACACAAATAATAAGAAATAAAAGCCCATACAAACGGAGACACAAACGCATAATAATGTAATTGTATGTGAGCTGCTAAATGTTTGTTCATCATGCAAACTGAGAACCATAACCGAAACAACTATGTTTGACTCACAAGAGTTGGCGACTTAAAAAGTTGTTAGTATGCGCCGCAAAATTAAAGATGCCGGCGATCGTATTTTCAGGCATTTTACAACCCCTATGTGTTGTCGCACTACTGAAGCTTTCGTACTGCAAAAGCTATAATCACAATCGAGTTGGCGCCGATCGGTCAGGTATATATGTTTATATAGACTTACAGATACCAAGTGTACAATCCCATTACCTTTATATATGCTCTATTAGACCAAACCTTTGCAAATTTATTCCTAACTTCGCTAACAGTAACTATGAATTCCCGGCGTCGGAGTCAAGAAATTGTGTCTCTGCTAAGTATAAATGCTCGCAAAAACAGTTGTGATTGCAGTGATTGAAGATTATTGGGAGTCACATCTTAAAACTAGCTCAAAGCACAATCTAAAGTTACATGGCTTCAGGCTCAGTCTCTTTCTCTCTTACTGTCTCTCATTCCGAATACACTATAGTAAAAGTCCTCAAAATCAACTCAATCACTACTCTTTATATAAAGCTAATGCAGTTTAGTTACAATTGCTGTTCATTTAATGAGTTGAAAGATGAGCTCTTAAAACGAATAATGTTTGTAAAAAAGAAGTGCTTCTTTTCAATCTTTTTGGTCTTTTGCTTTTGCCGCCGGTATCTATATCTAAGCGAGAATTAAAAATTACTCAAGTTTCTGTTGCCGTCTTTCATGATAGCTTATTGTGACTGAGATGTGGTTTATTGTACAGCATTACCAAAAGTGATTGCATGCATGACTGCCACCGATCTGAGGTTACCTCGTTTTTTAGAGGTATGCGATTAAACTTTTTTCTCGATAAAAAACTACGATTCGCAATCATTAACTTGATGAGAGCTGAGCCAATCGCTTATTTGCCAAAACATATTTTCACAAAGAATTATAATAAAATAAAAGTTTGCTATTGAGGCAATTTTAAGGCAAAAGCCGCACCTTTCAAATTAAAAGCAAAGTCAGAGTCACACTCATTTCAAATGTCTACCGATTATTGGTATTATAGATTATTATATAAGAAGATGTCTTAGACTTACCTCCACTTTGTTCGCCTATTTTGAAACCTGTTTAATAAATAATAAATCATTAATCAACTATTGTTTTAAGTTTTTTATGCCATCATTTTATGATTGTTTATTAACTATACAGTCAATCAGTTTAAATGTTAGCCCTTTAAGTGCAATGATTTGAAAACATTTTAATTTTCAGAATTTATTCCTGTAATAAATTCAATACATATCATACTTATGTTGAAATCAAATACACTTTAACTGAGAGTATTAGTGAAGAAATGGGTGTAAAACCTGTTCTGAGAAATGGAATTTTCTATTACTTATATAATAATGCAAATCGTTATCAGCTTCTGAAGAAGAGTATAAATTTATTCCAACAATAAGTTAGTTTATAATAATATGGTTATAAAAATATTTTCCAGAATGTATTATACTCTTATCTGTGTAATCGCTCAAAATTATCTTCACTAACATTTAATTGTCTCACTTTTAGAATAAATTACTTTTTTTTATCTAAAAAAGTGAATAATAATTGCAAGTCATTTATGAAAAGAGTTGACAAAATAAGTATATCATTAAATTCAAATCATTCGCTCCTATGAAGTCAAATTAAATGCACACTTAAAGGCTTTTAATAACTAGTTCTCATTAAAATGTACTGAAAATTATGATGAAAACGGAGATACAAACAGGTAAAGTCATGTTACCGGCAAAGCATAACTTGACAAAACAAAGCTTTACAAACAAGAGAGGAAACTGATCTCATGGAAACGGTTTATTATTGAAAACTGATTTGACTGCAAATTAATTGGATGCACATCTAAGAGCACCTGATGCTAAATATGTACAGGACTCACCAGGTCTTCACTTGCGCGTCAGTCATTTTCAATTGTTTGGCGAGTGATGCTCTTTCAGCAGATGCTAAATACTTTTGTTTATGAAATCTTTTTTCTAATTCGCAAATTTGCATTCTAGTGAATGATGTGCGCGGTTTCTTCCTCTTTGGTGGTGTACGATTTTGATACGGATGACCTATCCTTCGAGCTGGTACTGGAGGTAAACCGGGACCCAACGGAAAAGGCACTAAAAACAAAAATACAATTATTGTTATTTTCAATAATAAACTGAAACAAACTTGACTCAAATGAACTAAAAACCATTTAGAGTTAAAAATTCAAAGCTTTTAGTAAATACTAAGTTTGCAATTTATCTAATGCTACAAAAACAAAGCGATGAGTAAACTATTATATCTGTGGTGTTTTATTTGACAGCTTCACAGCAGGAGGTTTATGGTTGCCTTTGAACTGCGGGCGGCTTGTGTTGGCTCTTCTCCCCTCAGGTGTAAAGCTATATGTGCTTTGCTTTAGTCAGGCTTTAGTATACAGTAAAAGCGTTGGGCGATACCGAAAGTAGTCAATACAACTCAAGTTTTGTGTGATAAAGCAAACTCTCGCAACCTTTCTATTAAGTTTAGGCCTAATCTTAATTGTTTACTTAGCAGAACGCGTGCCATCTCTCCAATCATCAGCTCTCAAATCAATTTTAGACAAACAAAAGTAAACTCATCCCATTTTATGAGTCTTATAGAGCTTTATTGTAAACATTGTATTTTCTAAATGATTAAATAATTTATTTACACAAATCAACTTCAATAACATATGAGACCAGTCTATTAGATCAGAATAGATATATTCCACACAACATATCAAAACATTATAGACATTCTTTTGAGTGAAGTGAAGCTCCTGCTAAGCAAATAAGGGAACTGTGTTTGAGTGTTATAGCAAACTATTATATGATGAGCTTGTGATGAGAGCATTAGCTTATTATATGTTATTCATGTCTGACTGACTTTATGTCTATGCTTTAAATACTATATCTTTAGTTTGATTTTGTTTTGAAAGATTAGCGTTTAATATATAAATAAATGACTGGTTTTCATATATATTTAATTTGAATGATAAACAGTAATAACATTTGAGACAGAATAATATATAGCTTGTGTGATATGATAACTATGAAACTATCTCAATAACATTTAAAGTTTATAACATTCACATGAAATGATTGATCTTATATTTCTTATAATTAAAATCGAAAGAATTGTGGCGTCAGTGAGAGATTGCGAACATTGCGAAATTGAATTAATTGAAATGCAGAGAAATGCAGCAAAACTGAGTGGGAATAAACTCAATGTTCGCGAATGGACTTTAAAAATTTGAGTGAATGAGCAATTTTAAGAGCTAATTGACTCACTTTGTAAACCATCTTTGATAAGCGTTGGTGGAGTTGGTCCTAACCATGGATAATGTGTAGTGTAAGGCATAGTTGGTGGTGGTCGGTGTGCCGGCACCCGTATCACCGAAGCCGCGGCTCCTGACAGCTGATTCAATGCTGCCTCGTATGGACTCATTGTCATGCGATGTGCTATTAAATTACATTTGGCATCAGGTGATACCGGCGATGAGTACGAGGCAACCGTTGCATTGCTTTCTGTTGAGGGACACTTGAAGTAAAGTGATGGTGACTCTGATTCACGATCAGGTGGTGGGCTGTTATGTGTGTGTTTACTGGAACCACTTTTAGCACTTAACAAACGACTTATACTAAATGATAATATCGTTTTGTTTGAATTCATTGATTCATTTTGATGTAAAAGTTGTGGCTTTAGTTTTGGTGAACTCGATATATCCTCTTCGTCTTCGTTCATATCATTACTCGCATCTGAGTTGATAGGACTCGAGGAAACTGACCGCCGCATTGATTCTGTGTCGTCTGTCCTCACCATCAAAAATAAAACTCAAATAATAATTTCGAAATGATTTATAAACTTAAATATATTGCTTATCAGTTTCAGAGCAATTAAATCAACATTTGGTGTTTGGCGTCAATAATAATTATTAAAATGACTGAACATGTAAAATATGAGATCACTTTCAAATAAATAGTAACTAAAGAAAGTCACTCATTAGATGAATAACTTGCAAACAGACAATCCTGAAAAACTTCTCTTAATAGTTGATAGCAATTGAATTGACTATTTTGTAAACTAAAACATGTGAAAGAAGCCGAAAGGTTGGCGATGGAAATGATGATTTTACTACTTAGTGTCTGTCCAACCTTTTGGGTGTGGTTTAAGGCCTTATCATAAACATCAAAGATAAAAACTAGCGCTTCGCTGAAGAAAAGTTGTTGTCGAGGGGTTTAAACATTAAGCCCCAACTCTTCCCTTCAATTGGTCGCACAGACATTCTTATAACTTGTTAAGACCTCCTCCATGGCTGGTCTGTTGCTCAAAATTCATTGAAATATAACTTACGAGAAAGCCCTCGCCCTTTCAAAATTTCATATCCGAGTCACTCTTCGCCCTTTCGCCTCAATTAAATGGATTGGTTTTAAAACAACGTGTTTATTAAATACTATTATAATAGACTTTTGTGTCATTCATAATCATGTGAGAGAAGATTTAACTGTTTATTTAATATTTTTATGTTTTAAAAACACAAGTTTTCTTATAATGTATTCTAAATACAGATAATAAGTATTAGAGAAGATATGTATAATTCAAGTAATCTAAACCAATCACACAATTAGGTTACTCTATAATATAATGTCATTATAAGTAAATAAATACAATCAATTAAAGCGTTATTTAATAACAACTCTATTTTTTATTAATGAAGTAAAGTATGATATATGAGTTTCTGTCATAATTCTTGAAAGCGATTCATTTACTCTATTTTTTATAAAACTGATTATAAATTCTTAACACACCTCAAATGGTTTTGTCGCTCAAATTCAAATTTGCTCTTTCATTATACGGATCATTTGCCATAATTCAATGTTATTTGAATTAAAAAAGTTGATTTGATGTTATTCATTGAAATCAAAACAGTAAATGTGAGAGCCAGGCAAGTTTGGTGAAGGCGAAACTCTCGTACACTACGAAAAATCAATCTTAGTTTACGATACGCAAAATTTTTATTAAGAAACTATCTCATTAAGATTTTAAACTTGAGAAATCAATTTATTCATAAATACTATATAATATCTATAAAAGTATATCTTAACAGTAAAGTCCAGTTCACTATACTTTGTGTTGCTATACTTTAAAAAACTTTTAAAAATTTAAATAAATTATATATTAATTTACATTTGAATAGGTAGTAAACGCTGTAATTATATTTTATGGTGAAATTGTAAATTGTATTTTCCAGTTGATTAAACTTTTATTTTGAAATCTGCTGTTTTGTTTGGGATTCAATTGAGAGAAAGTACAAACTTTTAAAAGGCTTTTCGACTTTTTAAAAAATATTTCCACTCTTTTAAAAACCTGAGTTTGACTTTATTGTTTAAACACTATTCCTAACGAAAAAATAATAAAAGCTTAATCAATATGAAGCACTTTTCATGATTAATAATTGAGCTCAATTCGTAACGCTTTTATTGAAAGTATAAAATAACTCACCCTTTCATTGCATACTAGCTTTGATATATGTCCATAAATTTAGAAGAAGAACATTTTTGAATTAAAGTTTTATATATGATTTTGGAAATAAGTTAATAACTCATAAGGTAAGGAGAAAAACCTTATAATCATTGGTTAAAATTTTATTTTAATTTTAAAAGAAACCCCAATTGAATACGTAGTTTGAAAGATATCGAAGATTATACTCATTATATCATTAATAATATTTTTCACTTTGTTATCAGTTGTTTTATTAAATATATGTTATCAATGATTATGAGGTTTTTCTCTTTCCCTTATAACTTATTTTCAAAATCATATACAAAAATTTTATCCACAAGTTTTCTTCTTTTAAAATGCAAAATCCTTTTAATATTACAGGAATACTTATACTGGTATAAAGTATACGACATCAAAAAAATTTTGTGAATTTTTCTTAAGTAAAAAATATTTTCTATTATAATTTTCAAGTGCAAAATTGAGAATTACAGATATTCTTCGGTTTTTTTGACATGAAAACCCACTAACAAAGTCAAAGTTGTACTTCAAATAAATATGAATATTATATCAAATATTTTGAATGTTATCAGTATTTATATTTTAAACTCGAATAAAAAGTGCATTTTAAAAATTTCTCAGAAAACGCAATTCATTTATTTTTGAAGCTTTCTCTAATGTTTACTTTATCTCTCACTTAATATTAAGAAAAACTCAATTTTCGACTTATGCTGAGAAAAAGTCGTTAGTCATGCTCTCACGCGCCCGAATCGTCAAGTTTTCAAGTTTGAGTGAAAATTTGATATTGAACTAAATTTTTTTTCTAACTTGAGAACATTCTCTAGAAATGTAATTTACAGAACCAGTATATATACAGTATATTTTGATAGAAAAGGACATTTAAGTATAAAAGAACGAGAGAGAAGAGAGACATAAACATAAAATTGTTAGAGAAATGCAGTCATTGAAAATTAACGATGCGTTAGAACTAATAATTGAATTGCATGAAAGTTGAAATAGAAAATGAACAATTCCTAACAATAATAATAGTTTATCTATTATACATAGGTTGGCAAACATAGGTTGGCAAACATATCTACTTATACTACAAAACTTTACGCTCATTATGTCTTGTATTTGAATGGCTATGATTTAAATATGGCATAAGTTCCTGTTTCTGTTAGTAAAATACCAATAACTATAATCTAATTGATATTTTACTTTTCATTGTGAAGTGAAAATAAAAGAGAAGCAAAAAGTCAAATAACTAGTATTGTAAATATATAGACATATAGAATACAATCAATGAAAATGAGAAAAAGAAGAGAAAATACACGTCTCATTCAATCGCAGGAAGTTTGGTGTGTTAAGCACAGGAATGACTTTTGATGAAGATTAACAGAGCAGCAATGGTCGCACCTGCCTCTGCCTCTGCTTTACTAGCACTCAACTTAATTCAATATAATATAATATTGTAGTAATACTTACTGTTTCACTATTTAACAAAACGCTTTTATCCCTTAAAGTTGGCCACTGTTATGGTCTACAGTGTTATGGTATACACTGTTATGGTGTACACTCTTATGATCTACAATGTTATGGTTTATACTAATATTTAATGCAATGCTCCATAAGAAGAGTGCATTACAACAAATTGATAGAACACTAATCGATGCCAATTAACTTTGCCCTTACAGTTAACTGCAGAAGGCTATGACTAATCGCTCGCTCCCATTATGTGACAGTGATCAAGATGTATGAATATTGTGCTAAATTGTGCTCTCATGGCTCTCATGCCACTCTTCAGTTGCAAACTATACAGAGTCTATCAGAGGCTATCACTCTATATGAGAGTGTATGTAAGTGTATGAGTGTATGATTCGCTTTTACTATTCCTATGAGGAAATAAGTATTGCTGCAGTACTGACTCGTTTAGAAGACAATGCAATTTTATATCCACACACATTCACTCTAACATTATTCCAACAAATTTATATAAGGCATGCAATATATGCAATGTATGCGCACTGAATATTTCATGACTTGATTTATTGCCACTTTTGAGCAAAACTTCAACTCTACTTCAATTTCTAGTCAATTTTCACTGAACACTCGCGCACAAAAGAGTTTGCATATTATATAATACTAAACAACTTCAACCATAATAGTAACTATTAATCTTTTATACAGTCTATAGTCGTCTACAAATATGGTCGTGATGTGTAAAACTTTGTTTGTTTGCGAGTGTATACTTAACTTTATTTGAGATACTCTTAAAGTGTTATTGTTTTTCTATTATTACAACTGCACATTACTTTTAGTATTGCTATTATTCTTTATCACTTATTGCCTTCTTTTTATTTTTTATTATTTTTAAAACAAGAAATTCATATCTTGAAAGTGTTCAACAAAACACATAATTCTTCATTTGTTCGCATTCAACATAACAAAAGACAAATTGTAGCTCAATATTTGATGTTTCAAATCTTGTTCTAATGCTTGTATTTATTGCATAAACATTTCCGTCAACTATCAGAAGCATGCGATGCATTTTTCAATCTATTGCCATAGCTATGCATTAAATAAAATTTATTATAAACGGCAATCGAATTATAAAAGCGGAGCGAATTCAATGTCTAATTTAGTGGAATATTTTTTGCAAGAAAAATACTACCTTTTATATACATTGCTTTCTATAAATTGAAGAAGAGAACGCTTCGCAACTATTTTATATGAGCTGAGTTGTAGCAATGGATGATAATTTCTTACAATCAGATTAAAACCTTTCGTAGCCCTCCATCATCATTCAATTATGCAACAAAACACATAAGACTACTTATATCATGCTTTACTTACTCTTTTTATAGATTTATATAAAAACCAAATACTATATTAGTGATGGAAAATTATTAAATCTCAAGTCTCAAACCAAACATCGCCCAGAGTCCACGAGCTTATGCACCAATTGTAACCATTAATGTCTTAAGTCAAGCAAAACTATTAACTGCTTATTCTCAACAAATAACTCAAATTTAATAAAAATTGTCTTTTCCAAAAATTTTCAGTTTTTCAATTTTTAAGCTCGAGTCTAATGTTATCACTAGACTATGATATGCATTGTTATGATAGAGAATATGCAGCTCTTGATGCAGTTGAATAAGAGCAAACTCGTAAAGATGGTAAACCCAATTAAGAACAATTGCATTTCGGAGTGAAAGTTAGAGAGAAACGATTCGCCATTAAATATTTAGGCGTGAATTAATGGCTCTCTTCGTCGAAAAGACCACAGAACAAGCCATAGTACTCATATCACTATTGCTATTACCAGTGCATTAGATTTGCGAATTCCGCTGTGACTTGAAGTAAATTGAAGTGAATTTGAGAGATAAGAATGCGCTCATGATTATTAAACTGATATTCTCTTTTGTAGAATTTGTGTTGTCTTTGACTTGCATGCCTTGTTTACTTAATTTTCATTTAATTATAGAAGACTAAAACAAAATGGGAAAGCGTTTCACTATAATAGTATAATATAAACATAATCATCATCACTATTACTATGAGTATTATCATTAACAAACAAACTCTGCGACAATGCTATTACTCCCATAAAGTGCTTTTCCCGTAATGTTTTCTCACAATATCTTACCGTAATATGAAAAAAATCATTGTCCGCTTGCGGTTTCGGCTCAACAGCATTAGCCCCTATGTAATTATTTGCTAGACTTTCTGTCTTCTTAGTACTAATACGGATCCCAACTTAACTCATATGTGAATATTATTTACTATTCATCATCAACGCGTTCCCCTTTTTAAAAACATTTATTATTGGGTAAACTTATACCTAAACATTTATGTTCTTCTTGAATATTAAACTATAATATAAATGGTTGTTGAATGCGTTTCAACAACCACTTCAGCCATTCTAACTTACTCTCATTTCGCTAATGTCATGCAATTTGCGAAGCAATCGTCAATTCAGATTTGTTTTTTTCAAACGAAACATAAGTAAGACTTATACCAATACCCGTCCGAAGTAATAAATGCAAATCTTCTCGAAATTTCCTGATACTTCAGTTGTTCCGAAGCTTTTTCTCAGTCTCGAATTTTTTCATCAATTAATCAAACCTTCAATTTTGTTCAAATAACTCATAATACTTCTGCTTAAATATTAATAACAAGTTTAGAGATTTTTGAGTTGTGGATACGAATAAAACTTTGAAATAAAATTGTAAAATTGCTTCAACGTTAGGATGCGTTAATTTTAGTTGTGAGAAAAGTTTCTCTGCTATGAAAAGCAATTTTAATAATAAAAAGTGAAAAATCAAAATTATCGTAACTTTGTTTAATAGAGAATATTTCTCGAAATAAATAGAAAATTACCAGCACTGTTGCTAAGAATGGCGTAACGTTTAAACTGAATTTTAGTGAATACTTTAATAGATTCTTGTATTTAACTTATGTATGTAAATGGGAAATGCTTACGAAAACATGCAGTCGACGCATCCATAGAGAGCAAACCTCTAATAAGAGTTGGCCCAATCGTATATATTGCTCGTAAAGAGGATGCATTTCTCACGATTTAAGTATGATTTCTTCATGGGAAGGCAAACGAGCCCTCTTTGATTCTAAATTAAGGGGTGATCACACAAAATACATTCCTTATGTTACAGGACTAGTTTTGCTGTTTTATATATTGGTTAGAATTTCTCTTATTTTTTTGATACGATCAGAAGTTAAAATAAGCGAAATATTTTTACATAATAAGATAAATGTAATGATGTATTAAAAAGAAATATATCTATAACAGATTGATGGATAAAACGAGAGTCACATTTAGCACGAACTATAATTGCATTATTTTTGCACGAATGCGAAACGCCTACAATAGATTTACAGTACATATACGTTTTACATTAAATAATGTTAATGCAATCATATTTTCATCATGAATGATCGTCATTATCCACTCTTTCAAGTTTACAAAAGCGAGCAAACAAGCAAATGGCCATCTTTTTAACATCGATCTTACTGTTTGACTATTCTCTCAAATTATTCTCCTAAACATTCTTTCTGTAAACCTATGAGAGTTTCATAGCTATTCATTTGTATATTTGTGAATAGCTTAGAGCTGATGAGGCGATGCAAATAACTTTTTAAACTTATTATTATTATGCAATTTGCGAAACACAATTTAAATACTTAATGATATCCAAACGAGAATCAGCAAAAAGCTTATGTAAATTATTATTGATTTGCGTTACTATAAATGTTAAACACTAATCTTAAGAAGATTAACAGCAATTTTGTTTTGAATCGAGTTTTAATTTTATATATGAATAAACTTTAATATACAAATGACTCTATAAACTAGCTTAAGATAAAAAAAATTATTAATGGTGAATATTATTGGTGGTTGCAACCATTTAAGAATTGTTTGTTCATTTTAATGTTGATGCCCTACAGATCACTAACATTTAAATGCCTTTAAAAATAACAAACTTGTATCAATGGATTCAAACGTGAATCAGAAACCACATTAAATTACACAACTATAAACTTTAACTTTCATAATGAATACAAATAACTTTTCAAGAAGTTGATGATGTATTATTAAGTATAATAAAGTAAACTCTAGTAAATGACTACATCTTACTGTATAGAAAGATATTTTACAAAAAATTCAATCCCAAGCTATTGAAATGTTTTAATAGCCTCTTAGAAGCTTTTTCTGGAGAAATTTATATGCAATAATTTCACTCATGCATATTATAAGTTAATACTATTAAGAGAGAAATGTTTCACATTGTGTGATCTCCACCCATCACGAAAGTGTGCCGCGCCTGCAATTTATAAGCTCAGGTTCGTTTGTTATACAAAATTTAGTCTAAGAATATTAAAAAAGTTTTGCATGTCTTGCATGTCAATAATATAAGGCCCTCTTCTCGAATGTGCTTTCTATCATCTGCCTTTAAATAACAATCACCATAACATTCACTATTATTATATAATAATTTAGTAATGTATAGAACTGATAATTCATCTTTTTTAGGGTTTACAGCATTGCTTTACTTTTTAAACCATGATTTGCTTTCATTTCGTATTCTTTATCTTATCATTATATTTGTATCAAATTATGCATATCTTATTGAACTCAATTCAAAGATATAGCAATAATAAATTAAACTGAGAAGTTATATGTAGTAACCATTAGAAGAATTTTTTTATCAATGATAACCTTTTCTTATTAATTGTCGATTTGAACTCAAATTCAATTGGATTTTCATGAAACAAATTAAGATAATATGAATGAAAGCAGGATCTATTGAGATAACTCACGTCTTTAAAGACTCAAAAACAATTATTTTGAGCTCAATTAGAAGTTTTAATAGAGTTTATTTCCTTTAGTAAAGTGAAAAACTATTGTATGGAATTTCTAAAAGGTATGCTTATATTCCTTATATTAAGTTATTATAACACCCGATAATAATTAACATTCAAAGTTACAAAAGCAAAGAATTAAGTTTGTCATCGCCTATCTTTGTCTTTTGAAGAATGCGAAAGCATTTAAAAAGGAATATCAAGTTATTTAATAACAAAGTGTAACGTCACCCACACTTTGAGTGCACATATAATTCATGTTTACCTCATTCATAGTCAAATCTTTCAAATCAACGACCGATTCATCTAATCGCAGATCATTAACCTTTTCAAAACAATAGGCGAAGCATTTATTATGTGAATCTTCAGTACAAAAGCATCTTCAATGATCAGTGCACTTTTCAAAGCAATAGAGATGTCGGCTGTCATCTAATGTCCGATAATTGACGGAACATTTTTCATAAAATTCATTCAATTCCATAAAAAACTTTATCAAACATATCAAATACATTCAATTTTCCCTTAAAATAAATTCGATTATTTGAAAAATTGAAAAAAATAAAATCAAGTTTTCATAATTTTGTTCAATTAAATCTTTGGAATATGTATTTGTTTATAAAGTCAAATTGACATTTTAATGTTCATACAGTACTGAACTTATACTGAAAACGAGGCTATACTTTCAAATATGACTTCCGTTTGTTCAAAGTAATTAAAATTGCTATTTATTTAGCGGTTTCAAAAGCAAAAAAGTTAAAGTAGAACTTAAGCATCACTCTTCTCATCAATAAAAATCTTAATATTCCAGACTCATGTGGTCACCAAAAAAGAAAATAAAAAAATCTTCAATCAATGGCATTACGAACTCTACAAAAGCTTTAAAGTGATTGTCGAGTCATGACTCGTTCAATAAATAATCAAACCATCATTTTGTAAGAGTTGATCTCATAAATGAAAGTGATTATTGTAATAAAATAATCATTAACTATATTTTAGTTACTTTTAATGCTAAATCATGATGAGATTTTTTTTATATGCTTACTATTTGCTTGAATTAATTTTAGTTCAAATAATGGCTTCGAGTAAACCATTAAATATTATCAATGCATAGAATCAAATTAAATGATTGGATTAAACTTTTAATGAAAGCAATTCAAATAGTGCTAAATTATAAGTTGTTATGAAAATTGTTTCGTAATTTATCGATCTTTAAGTCCATTCAACTTTTTATCGTGTATTCTTGGGAAAAGACTTTTTGTATTCAATAAAGATTTTTAAATTATTTTTCAAAACTCAATTTCTTGAAATACTTATCAATATTTTCAAATTTATAAAACAATTGAAAATTTCTTCTGCTTTTCTATCGAATTTATCACTCGATAAAATCAATTGCTTTTAAAGTGATTTGATTGCGCTCAATAAACATAATTAAAACTTCTTTAAACTTAAATTGAAAATAGAAACGGTTTTAAGACCAATAAACAGTTCAATTTAATCTCTCCCACGGGTTGGCCTAAAAAACTCGGCCTTCAATCTGAAATTGATTTGAAATTTATTCAGTAACAGTTGATCGCATTGGAATTTCTTGAGATCCTTTCATAAATAGGACAAAACTAAAAGATTTTGATTGTTAAAAAAATTGTTTTGAAAAGTATTATTTATTTACCAATATATGAATTATTTTTTATTGATCTAAAATACAAAGCGTTTAAAAGTGAATGAAAAAGAAATTGAATGATTAAAAGTTAACTTAGGTTTTAGATTATTATTTTTGTTGAGTTTAATTTGAATTTATGACAGTATTTTCGCAGATCAAACCTTATATTTATGTTGAGTTTAGGTCAGGCAATTAAGGTTAAGCGATAAGTGCGCTTAATTAATCACTTCAAGTGATCGTGATCTGTAACAATACTGTCGGCACTTACGTACTAAAGCTATTATTTTAATCAATACTTCTAATACAGGTATCAGTTTGTTTTTATTGCTTTTCTTGTTATGAATATTATTCTCCAATTAAGTTTAAATGAGTCGGATATTAATAATTTTCTGCTTTATTACTTTACAGATAAACTGTAATACAGAGCAGAGTAATATTAGCTCAAAATGACAGCGCTGTTGAGGTGCAGACTCGTATTGTTATTACCCTTCGGAGCTAAATGAGGTTCTGTCATATCTAACTTCGTTTGGCTTAACCTCAACTTATAATGTATTGTTAGTGAGCGTGATCTCCAACTATACTTTTCAGATGCGGCAAAATATCGATATCTTTTCAACAGTTTCAACAGTCAAATCATTTCTTCGAAAACTCCCCAATTCGTCAATATTTTTGAGACTTTGAACATTTGATAGATCTTTTTTAGAATATGACTCAATTAAACTTTTTTTTATCTAAATTTGATACTTGACAGGAAAAATATCAAGTTTTAGATGAATGAATGCATGGAAATAAGTTATAATTAATTCAATTTGTTGAATAGGCTATAGATTGATGTGAGTATTTCTTTTTATTGTGTTATTTTTATATTGAACATTTCCGATAAAATATAGCTTTATTATCTTCTATTCACTATTAAATTAACGTTTTGTGGACTTATTGTGAGATAAATCTAAATTGATTACATGTTTTGCCCATTTTAAAGCAGAGCCCAAATCAGCTAATTGTGTAGCGTTTCGATTGGCAGCTGGTCTTTATGAGAGAGTCATCCCCAACATGTGAACGGATCATTTATTTTCAATGTTCTCCCGATTAAGAATACTTTATGGGCTTATCACATAACCATCCCTTCCGTTTCTACAGTCATTCTATAAAAATCCCTCAAAATCATGGTATGAACAGTAGTAACAAAATGAGTGTTTCGGTCAACCTTTTTCTGACAGACTCTAACAGTTTTAGGCTCTGAAAAGATAAGTTAATAAACTGATGGGATTGCAAGCTATTGAGTTTCAATAGATTTAAAACGGTTTTCCAAATTGACAGAGCAATTTTTGCTCTATTTTCAATATGTCTCGTGGGTATCATTAAATTGGTTGAGCCTTCGAGAGGCCTGCAAAAAGCCCACTAGTCTTATTGTGCCGATAAATAGTACTCGAAAACTTCAAATTATTATTAATGAGTTGTAGACTGAGTTTTGATTTCAAATTCAGAATGTGTTTTAACCTATTATTATGTAAGTTATCAGTTTTTGTTATAAGTCTGACATAACATCATGAAAAACATAAAAACTGAGATTTAGAGTTCAAAATATTCTATTATTTGAAATTTATATCGATTTGGACCTTAAAAGTCCAGTTTTTTCGGGTTAGACAACAAGATAGAAAATGCCGACCCGTTGTTTTGGACACTATGAGCATGTCTACTCTGAATCATTTATAACCTATGAATTTATGGAATCAAAACTATTTTGACAAACAATGTTTAAAATAAGGTTAGGGTGAATTCAAAATAAAAATAAAAATTTTAATTCATATCAATCTTAAGCTACAGATAATATCTATTTTCGGAGCTTTGATTTCTGTTGAGCTGAAATATGTTTATAAACTTGAACTGAAAAAAATCAAATGAAAAGTTTGAAATTGTTTTTATACGATGCCATGTTTTAGAGCGCAATTTTACAAGTAATGTTTTAAAATGATGTACTTTAATGGTCTTTTGGTTGATCATCAAATCTCTTTTGGTTGATTGCACTTTTAAGCTCTTAGAATGTCCGCTTCACTCCATATCTTGATCACTGTCTCACTTTCAAGTGGTGCCATGAGCTCATAAATTTTAAATGCACACTCATTAAGCTGTAATATTATGCACTCTCGTTTTGACCAGCCTTTTGTTTTTTCTAGTGGCGTAAAATGTGTGTAATATCCCATCAGCTATTCTCACATGTCAAATGTGAAGTTCTTTACGAGAGAGTCGGAAAGTGGGAGAGAGAGAGAGAGAGAGAGAGAGAGAGAGAGAGAGAGAGAGAGAGAGAGAGAGAGAGAGAGAGCAAATAAAATGTTGATTACATCGAAAGTGCATTTCAATTTCAAGAGCGCTTTGAGATAACAGAGAGAGTAAGAGTTCTAAATGGAAGTGGATGGACACTTCTTTGTCACCGCTCGCTTACGTGATTTGCACGGAAATAGCTGTAAAATAAGCTTTTTTACCTTTTAAAAGATGGTAAGTTATATGATTTGGTCGATTGGACTGATTTGGAACATCTCCGCTCACAGTTAAAGCAATAGAGCAATTAATAAAGATAGCGATGCATTAGGAGTGCAAATGACAATCTAATGGCAATTGAAGTGCCAGACAGAGAATAAAGTCTTTTATTAAAGATATTGGTTGTGTCTATTTATATTAAATTTAAAAGGAGTCCATTCACTCATCCATTTTGTCACTTAAATGGCAACTATTATCAAATATCATAAGCTGTATCATTAAAACTACAAACTTGTCATAAAGTTGCCTTCTCTGGCAATTTCGTCAAATAGTCAAACGATAATTTGTTTAATATGCGGGCACTTATTTGAAATTTTATATCTTTCTTATTTCAAATAAGTTTATAATTTATTACTTCACTAGAATCTCTTGTTTATCACTTTATCAGTTTAAAAGCTTAAGATTTTCTCATATATAAGGTATATATAATGTTTTAGTTGATTTATTTTCCCATTTTTTCAAAGCATCGCCGAAAACCTTTGCATCAAAAACGTCGAAACCTTCAAATATAAGCGATGATTATGACGATAATGACACTAATCTTCGTCAATGAATTTAAGTTAACTTTGATGAGAAATAATTGCCGACAATTATTTAAGTTTACACCACGTAATGTCTTCATTGTCTCCGGTTTATCTCAAAAATATTTGTTGAGGTAATTATGATAGAGTCAACTGCTTTAATTCAACTGAGCAGATGTCCGCTATCTTTTAGTCAAGTGTAACTTGAAATGAAGAAATTTTAAAAGCATAATAACTGTCTCATCTTTCATTACTCAATTCATGTTTATTAAGACAGACAAACATCATGTTAATCAAGTATAATTAACTTAAAGACCATATAAATCTCATGTAAAACAAAGCTTTCATATTTAAGTAATGATCGATATTTTTTTAACAATCATTTAGAAATATTTTCATTTGTCTGGACATTATTTCCGTTTTATTAATTTTTACATTTGTAAAAGCTTTTATACAAATTGTCTTCAGAGCTTTTGTTTGAAACTAACGAGAATCGCCTGTAACTCAATATAATTACGTTGTTATGTTTAGTAATGATTTAATGACGATAATAACAATGATAAACCTAATTGTGATGTGAAATCTCTAATAACATTGGTCTCGACATAAGAGACTAATTTAGAATTCATTGCTTGTGACTAACATTAGTTGATGTCAATAAGACAAAACAAAACAGGAGTTATTACTATCATTTATAAGGTAAAGTTGAAAATAATTGCGAGAAACATCTTAGAATTATTCAACAAACAGAAGCCTCCAAAGATGAATACTTTTCTAAGAATAGATTCTGAGGAAATTTCTTAGAATAGTTGATCTGAGAAAAGCATGATTGAGTTGATTACTATTTAAATCCATAATGATGTTAATGATGTGACTAAAGTGTTGGAAAGTCAAGGTTAATGATTAAATGAGACGCTCAACAAAATCACTTTTTTAGTAAATCTTGTGCTGTAATCTCGAATTTTATTGCCTCTGCGGATCAACTATTTGACGAATTGCTATTTTGCTATCAAAGATCATTGACATTTTCTCAGGCCATCAAGAAAGACGTCTTCGTCGCGCTTCTCAAAATTTCAAATCTGGAAACGATCGCCGGTCAAGCGTTTGTACTGACATTTTATTACATTTTCGTTTCGTTTGATGTCTTCATCCGGAATCCTGTTGTTCTGTGTGTTTACCTATTCTTCAACTTAAATCGAACAGAAATAAAGCTCGAATTGAGTGGAGATAGAAATAACAATAATTTTTGTTCAGTCATTGATTTTTGTAACATGTTTTTAAACCTCAAAAGTTTTTTTTCAAGTATTTGATTGATATGCCTATAGATGATGGCATTGAATATAAACGACTTTATTTGCGGCAGTAAAATATCGAGAGATTACAGGAAAAAGGTTCCCATTATAAAAGTAAACTATAAAATTTTCATAGAAGAAAAATACTTGACTACAAAAAATCTGAAGAAATCTCTCACTTAAGACTAAAGTTATCAAACTGTGACGAATTCAAGAGAGACGGAAAATCAATTTTTCAATCGAAAAAATGTAGCATTACTTTTAAAGCCAGTTTAACATTTAGTTAATACCTTATTTGAAAGTTTCAAATTGACTTGACTAACTCGCAAGACTCTGTATTAACAATTAAGAATATAGTCTTAACCTTTAGATAATGCATTAATGCACCGGTGCTTTACTCACACTTCAAAACTTTTCACTGTTTGCTTTTAAATGATTCCTACTTTAATGGCTATTGTCGTGAACCCTCAATATCGATATAGACGAAAAATAAAACTTTACAAACATAGAGCTCAAATCGCCTAATCATTTAGAAATATATTTCATTTTTATAATGAGATTTATAAAGTATTTTTTCTCACCCTAACTGTTATCACTTTACACAGAAATGAGATTCAAGAAAAGCATTTGACTAACAGTTATTGTGGTAAATATATTGCATAAGTTTAGTATGAATTTAGATAAAATAAGTTTGAATATAAGGAACATTTAGCTCATATACAACTGAATTGATGAGAAATTCAATATGACTTAACTTGACTGACATTTGAATGAAGTACTGTTATCGGGTTTTTGAAAAATCGGGCGAAATGGGAAATTCGAGGTAAAAAAAGGTAAAATGCAGTATTGCAACATTGCTCAATGGAATTTATTGAGCCAGAAAGAAAAGAAATAGCCATTATTATTAAGATGGAAACGCTATTGAAAAAATTGGCGGTAATCATCGTCAACATTCAACACCTTCAATACTCTGCTAGAAATAAGTTTTTGATGGCAAAGACGTATTTACTTTGTCAAAAGCGTTATACGCCTTATAACACGCACCGCTTCATATTCCCAGACTCTTCACAATGAACAAAAAGTGTTTTTGCCAAATAATATGTGTTTGTTTTACTAAATAAAAACGATCAAAACTTCAACTTTTTTGAATCAGTGAAGCGTTTGATTGGTTTGAGCGCTGATTCTGTTTTCTTTCACATTTTTTTGATTGACAAAATTATTATGCTTTCATGTTTTCATAATGTGTTTTCAAGTAATTAATATTTATTTGAAAACCGCTTATTTTTGCAAATGCTTTTCGTTTTGTCATTAAAATCGTAAAATTATTCATTTTTTCATTTTAAACAAACATTGAGGAAATGCATAATTGTGTCATTCAAAGAGTATTTGAATTAAAGCTATTCAACAAAGAAGAGCCACTTCTATCTCCCTAATTATGATTCCACTAATGTTTAAGTTCTCAAATTATCATAAATTAAGTCATTAAATTGAATTAAATTACAAATTAGTAACAGAATAATGTTATCTTTATAATAACGTTAAAAGTTAATGAAACGTCAAAGTTATTAAAGAAGATTTAGCCACTCAATTATGAACGTGAATTTGTAGCAAATAAACGAATAAAGTGAATGCTTTTTTCATTATTGAAATTCTGATCATTTGATTGTTTAGTAACGGAAGAGAACTGAACTGATTTTTATAGAGCCCATTCGGCAAACAAATAGGCATAAACACGAACAATTTGCATGCTTTTCGCATTATGGATGTTCGACTGATGACTTTATAAGTACTACTAAGAAATTGAAATCAGGAAATTAATCACATCATGTTTTAAGAAACTTCAATGTGGTATTCGTGATGCATAGAAGTTGACTATAAATTCTTTATTCATAGTCATTTAATGTGCATCAACACAGTCTCAAATAGATATTTAGAGTTCAAACTTCAAACCTTATATTTTTAAAAAGTTTATGAAATGCTATTTGTGTATATGATAGAAATTTGTATGAAAATACATTTAAATTTTTCCATTTTAGTCGATTCGATGTTGATCTGAGTGAATACAGTCGCGCCACTATTATTTAGATGTCTGTTATTAAGGCGTGTTGTAAAGCATTATTGGCTCAAACAACACATTTTATAATACACTCTAAAGAAGCCCGAGGCATATGAGCCAACTTTTTTGCATGCTTTTTGCATATGAGGAAGACTTGAAACAATCTCTATCAGTATTACGAATCACACATTTAAATAGCACCAAAACATATGAGACGTTTTCTTAATCTTCTTAGTTTGGGTAACGACTATTCACAATCGGCTATCTTAGCAAAACTGCATCCAACTATCCGAACGATCCCATATAAAAGTACTCTGAGACGTGAAATGCCCCCTTCTCTCAAAGACCTATCTCTATAATTATTATAATTTGAGTGCTTACAAAAGACGACTGCTTACGACTGCACGCTTTCCATACCAACTAAATTGTGGTCTTATATCAAATGGCAATATTATAACTAAGAGTCGTCGCTCATTAAATGGCTGGAGAGAAAATATTACTTATGTAGAGTACAACACGACTATCCACAATCTAAGTGACTATCATTTCTATTTCTTCTCAATTTCCATACAGAATACCATTTGTTTCCCCTCTTTACATATGAAACCTTTTGCTTTATCTATAACTCTGGAGAGGTTTAAGAAATGCTTAATTATTGTTATTGCATATTAGGCGGGGAAATACATGCAATCATTGACGAGACCAACATAGAAGGCGTACTGTTTCTCAGCCTCTTCTTATATTTTTTTAACAATCTGTAATATCATATATAGCTATAAGCGATACAGTAATTATTTCTATTTTTCTAGACAGGCATTGGTTTGTTCACCATTTCGTTGAGGCGGAGTTCTTATGGTCTGTTAAAGGATCAAACAATTGTATATTAAGTCCATGTATTTTAGTTCATAAGATCATTATATCATTTACTATACGCTGATTAATACACATTCAAATCAAAGAACTTCAAAGTTAGCCCTTTTTATGATAATGTCTTCAAGAATAAACTAATGGTATCACTAAATAAATTCAATTAAGATTTATTTAGTGATTACAATAAATGGTAAAATGATAAATGATTTATTAAAAGTTATTAATAAATCATTTAATAGATTCTTTCAACTTATAATAGAATCCGTGAACTTTTTTTTTATTAATAATATTAATAACTTTTATATTGTATAACCGATTCGTGTGATAACAGATTACAGCACTTTATGCGTAGAATATTTACAACTCGACTCCCAAATCAAGTATCCCTTTCTTAATGCATGACTTTCTGCAACTTATATTTAAAACTTAATCACTAGTATAGGCTTCAAAATGTCAAAATTATTGATAATAATTTTTTCTTGTTTTATTGATTACAACTAAAAAATTAGACAGTTTTTGATGCATTACTCAAATGTGAAAACTGAACGAATACAAAATGAGTGAGAGCTATAAATTATAATGATTGTGAATGCTAATTTATTAAAATACTAGTTTTCTATTATCAATTATTAAAACACTCAGGATTAAACCTTCGAAAATTTTAAACTCTATGGTTTAGACATGTTCAAAGTTGGCGAAACCGGAGGCCCAAACCCGAAAGGCTCGAAATGCCACTTTATCTATCATTTCAAAATATTGTGTCTTAGCTTTAAGTATAAGTTTTTCATATAATGTAATGTAAAGCAATGTAGTAATAATACATTTCAATATTAAGTTTTTATGTTACACTTCACGGGTTTGTCAGGCTTTTTGTCGGTTTCGAGCTTTTTCGGGCCGACTCCTCTTACCCGAAACAGCCCGACATTTCTCGCACTTTGTCCAACCCGAAAAACCCCGTCTTTTTTAGGTCCAACCGGCCCGATTACATAAGTGGCCTGATGAACATCCCTAGTTTAGGCCAGTGGTTCCTAAACTTTTTCAGTATTTTTGAAATTTTTGCGTAACAGTACTCAGAATTTGAAATCTTTGTTTTATCTTTTATTTTTAATATTTGATAATCCCTTTTCCCATAATCTAAATACCAGACATCACGTGCCGCTTACTGGTACGCATACCACCGATTGGGAACCGCTGGTTTTCACAATATGTCTAAGAAGTCTGTGATGTTAATTCACTTCTGCAATGTATATACTCTTTTAGATTCATTTTTTATACTATACTGTCTTAGAGAATGATTTTTTTAAACTTGTAAACTTAGCTTAACCTAAGTTTTATGAGACTGAAAAAGTAGTCTTCCCAATAAAATGACTCGCTTTTCAAGCTGTTCAAATTTATTTCCTTTTTAAGCCTAAACACCATTTTGTAAACTTTCTATAATTTGCAGTATTTTTTATGTGTTTAAAACTTTTTCCATTTGAGGGAACAATAACTTCGTCTCATGTTCTTTACTCACGTTTAGACTCGTGATAAAAATTTATTCTGTATATGACTTCAGCACTATTTGAAATAGGATTTTCACTATTTATTTGAAAAGTTGCTATAACTTGTTGTTTAAAACACAATCACTTTATAACAAAATTTGAGTTTATTGTAGAAAAAGTTACATTCTTTTATCGATATTCAAATCATTTTTCGATAAGTTAAGACACTTTAAACTAACAAAAATACGATTTAATGTCATTTTTCTTATCACTTGTTTGAAATGTAATCATTTAAAAAGTTTCCCAAAAGCTGTGTAAATATCTTTATTCAATATCTGCATTACATTTGAATTCAATCCATCATCTATTGATTGATGACATTCCGAAAAATTATGATTTAATTAACGAAATCTTAAAATAAATTGAAGTGTTTATTGAACTAATACTGTAATTATTAGAAACTTAAATAAATGTTCGAGAAATCGATTAAAAGGAATTAAAATTGAAAAATGTTTCGCTTAATGGAAATGATTGGCGATTAAGATAATAGATTTGGCTGATTAACGATTAGTGAATTTGAAGAGAACTTTCACTTAAGTTTATGCTCGAACTGACTATACCTTATAATATATGTGTCTAATAAATAGCACATACGTTGAAAACGATAAGCTCAAGAAAGAAGAAAATTTGGACATAAAGAATGAGTTCTTGTTTTCTTGAACTGGAAGAGAATTTACTCAACAAATACTATTTTAGAGAATCGAATCCTTAAATATTTGATTCAAAGCAATAATGATATGGCATTTTTAGTAGTGCTATAAAATTGGTTTTGCTTTTGGTTTAGAGATGCACTCAATCCAATTGGAGGCAGCAGTCAGTGTGTAATTCACTGAATAATTGATATACACCTCAGCTAACTATATAACTATTTGATGCGCTCTATCATTGCTATTATACAGGTTTTGCTTCACTTTAAGTGTATTAAAACTACAAATTAAATTAGTTTTCCTCAATTGCAATAACATGATGACAGTATTAAATCAAGAAAATAGTATTACTATAGCTTTCTAAACATGACTTCTAGTCTCATATCTTATTGCAAACAAATTCACAAACTATGAGCCAATTCAATGCCCAACTTTATAAGTTAGAATCACTCAAGCTTTTCACTTAAACTTTTTATACCGTTTAGTGCGCTATCTTTTGGCACAAAAACATAACTTTCAAACTTTTTCTCACTCAAACTTAAACTTGATTATAGCTGTGTTCCAGAAGGCTCAAGCCTCAAGCTTCAGCTTCATGAGGCTTGAGCTTCAAGCCTGAGCCTTACCTTGTTTTGAACTTATTTTATAAGAATAATTCTTTCAAAAATCTTATTTTTAGCGTTCATTACATCTATTGACAATCTATTCAAAGTCCGATCGACAAACTATGAGCCCGAGTCGTGTCGAGAACGGGATCGCGTGATAAATTTGACTGATTGTTACTTAAAATTTTTCTCAACGAAAAACTGGTGTTTAAGTCATCCAATGATTTGGTGTTGAAATCTTTGGTTGACATTAAACCCAATATTGAGATGAAATGGTAATTGATTTTAAGTGTTCATTAGTTCCAGAGTTATAGACAATAGAAGATCGATGTTTTCGATTGTCTATAACTCTGGAACTACTTATTTCCCCGAAAAAAATTCTTCCATCGGAGGTGTTCTCAGGTATACTTATGTCGTCTTTTATTCTTCTGCTAGTTTTTCAACAATAACTTCTTGAATCGAATCTACTTAAGAATTATTTGAATGTTTGTCCGCTAATGGATTGTGAGCCAATTGATGACTGATTGTTCTCAACATTTGTCATCAAATCATTACTTCTATTAGAATATGTTGACCACAATTTGTGAAATCAATGCTTTAAAACGACTTTTGGTTTTAATTGTTATTGATGTGAATGACAGTAAATAAGTGTCAAATACAACACATTTTGTTAACTCTAAGTGTTTGCAAACTTTTATAAAACCAAAATTGTTATAACTCTAGCTGTGAGTGATCTTAAAAAAAGTTTTTATCAAATAATGAAGAAAATTGAAACGATATTTTTGAAAATAAAGTTTTATAAAAATTGAAGAGTTATTAATTGATTTGATTGTATTAATTGATGAGTTATTTTGTAGAGCAAATGTTGTTTAAAGCGTCACTTCGTATTTGAATTAATCATATTTTGATACTTATTTATCAAAATTTCGTCACTTTCTTATGAACACATGTTTACAATCGAGCGCTTTATATATTTTCAAATAGACATTCATTCCTATCATTATTTCTATTGACAAAGCAATCATTACATGAAATGTCATAATAAACAGACTCTTAAAATGAATATGTTTTTAATTTATTAATTGAATAGATTTATAAGAAATTTGATAGAAATTGAAGTTAACTATGAATAAAGAGGTATGTAATGAGTGTTTTGTGAGTGATTCAGACATAAAGTGTGAATCAAATACTGAATTGAATAATGATATAAATATTGTTCACAAATCAAACCCTAAAGTGGTTTTAAAGCGTTTGAAAGACAGTGATTTCACTATATGTGCAAATCATTTATTGGACAAATTCTGGTCAATATATTCTGTCGATAATAAAAGTAATCATTTCATTACAAATGTTGAGACCAAACAGTCATCGATTGACTCACCAAAGAGTCCATCAAAACGGATGCGATTAATGGCAAACTCTAACTCTTTATTCAAAACTCCGGCCAAGCATTCAAACAATTCTAAAGTCGATTCCATTCCAGAAGTTCTTATTAAAGAAGAAGAAGAAAAAGACTTCAAATCAATCACATTTTCGTCTGAATATTGGCGTTGTTTGGGTTTAATGTCAACCAAAGACTTTAACACCAAACCAATGGACGACTTGAAGACCAGTTTTCCATTGAGAGAAATCTCAAGAATTGAACCATTGATTAGAGACGATTTGGGACACATTCTATTGGAGAGAGAAGTACTGATTCCTACGAAGATAAAAACCAAACCGATTGATAACATCGTAAAGTTGAAAGAAAATAATGAGAACTCTTATAACACAAGAACTAAAAGTGACAAAGAATTAACTGATAAACAAAAGGACAGACAAAAGGTGAGAGAAACTAAAAGACTTTTAAAATTAAAGAGTAAATCAGTGAAATTTGTCACGCGATTCCCGTTCTCGACGCCACTCGGGCTCAGAGTTTGTCGATCTCTATCTGAAACTCAATTGAATTCCAGTGATATTTTGAAGATGAATGAAAAGAAAGAATCGTTTTGTAATACCAATCATTGCATTAGAAGTGTTCGCAAATCAAAGTACAATCATTGGAAATGTTCTTCAATCGAACGAAAGTCTTTCGCAACTGATTTCACCAAAGGTTCCAACAATTGTTTTAGTTATTCGTTTAATAGACGGCAAAGACTCGAAAAGATGAAAAGGATGGAAACCGGACTCAATTGGAAATCACGATTAATGGCTCGCAATTGTAAACAATTGTCTTTTATTATAATGAAAACTAAGAAATGTCTCATTTGTGGCTTTGATTTGAATAATGAGCACAATTGTGATGGAAGTCAACTGAAAAGTGATGCCCAATCACTAGATTGTGATCCATTGGAAAATAGCTGCCATTCTGTAAATAATTTCGAAACAGTTGACTCTTTAGGAACAGAATTTTTTGAAAGACTTGACTTATTATTACTTGATATTCTTGAGGATAATTCGAGGGATGAATGCGTTCAAAACCAATTGAGTGCTAATCACCTTCAAAGCTATGAAGATTTGAAAATTGATGCTTTGAATAAAATGAGAAGAGTTTCGGTTGTCGTTAAACCCATTGATTTGTCAGATTTCATTTGCTTTCATAACGAAAACAATCATTCGAATCAAGACAAAAGTGAGAGAATTTGTTCCATAGATTTGGATGATTCGGACGCTCAGAGAATCTGTGAAATCGATTTAGATTTAGATACTTCTGTCGAAGATCTTCATATCGATTGATTCACGAGATTCTGAGCTTTTTGTTAGTAAATAATAGTATAATTTGCGTTCGTTTATCATATGTTGTGCTCCACTTCTAATAATCTATTTGATTGAGTGATATCTCCTGAAGAAAAGCTAACATTTTATGGATAGTATTTTCTCAGTTCGCAAGAAGAAAGTCATATTCCAATTAATATGTGTTTGCGGTTTAGCTATAAAGAAAAATTGTGTAAAATTTCGATGTCTTCATTAATCTTTGGGATTACTAACTTCCGGAAAATAATTGTTTCATATTTGAATAATTTAAATAAATAGCTAAATCTCATCCAAAATCACATCTATATATTGAATTTTAAGTAAATCGAAAATAGTGTTAAACCATAAATGTTCAAAAAATAAGATAATGTCCATAAAAAGCATATACATTTGTAATTTCCCAATAAAATCGTGCAAAAAGTAACTCAAAGCCATGTTTACCAAATTTCTCGAAAATAATATCTAAAGTGTTCCGCAAAAATCAAATTTTATTCTATAATTAAAATGAATTAAAAGGAGGTAAATTTGAGGTAAAGTATTATATATTTGAGTTCTATGTAATATATTTAATGTTTATAAAACTAATTTTGACTTAAAACCTGAATTAAAATTTTTTTGTACAGATAGATGACAATCTGATTTTACTGATAGACATTTAAGTCTGTTCTTTACAGACCAAATCTGTACGTTTTTGCAATAGTATATAATAGTCGCCTATCATTTAAGTTATTAGTTTAATCTAAACTATGATAACAATCATAAAACGCAAAATAAAATATGTGAAAGTCTGGCCACAAATGTGTATGCACTACAGTTCGCACATTTTTGATTCGCGTGATATCACAGAGCAATCACACCTATGATTGCATTTATTATTTTTATTTTCATCTTTCGAAAAGATTTTTTCTTTCTCAAATCAACTCATGGTTTGGTATTTCCCTTTAGATTCTCAAATTAACTATAATTTATTTTCGAGCTCTAATCGCACATCGATTTGTTAGCATTAAATAAATAATTATATTGTTCAATGAACTGCTGCCACAAAAAGTGAAGAAACAAATTATTGCTTGAAATAGTTGGAAGTGTTAGTTATATATCTGGAGTCGTCATCAGTGAAATGCACAGTGATTTGACAATCAGTGCTATACTATGATAATAGAAATAGAAGCAGAGAATCTTTTAAGTAAATTCAAAATATAAGCTTTAATAAAGCAGAAAAGTTGTGATTGCGTGAGTGATTGTGTCAGTTAATTACAAGTGAATGCAATGCAATATCGCTGCAAATTGAATGTAACATTTCTAACTTACTAATGGGTGGAGTATTGCATGGCTATGATTGATAAGGGGGTCACTTAAATGATATATTCGCGTCACTTCAACTTTAAGGTAGTGTCTGGTATTTTGTTTGCAAATCCATTAACCGATAACTTGACAAATATATTCCATTTCTTGTTAATGCAATTTATGTATCATTACAAAAAATATGATTTTAAGGAATTGCTATTTGCTATCTGTGTGTTTTGTGAAGTTTTCAGCTTTTAAAACCATTATGAGAATAGTTTAGTATTTTATTTCAAGTCTATCTTCATTCGAAAGAAGTTAAAGTGAATTCTCAAAGTTAGTGCGCAAGTTGCTTATCATGAGCTGTTGCGCACTTCCAATACAGTGTGGTATCAATTATGACTTGTGTCACTTTTACATCCAATCGAGTGTACTTCAAAACTATTTATTTCGCGATTCTTCAGTTAGATTTTAAATTTCAGTCAAGTAGCAATAAATTGAGGCTTCCATTCAAAGTAGAGAACACTCTCTAAAGACCATTCATTGTATGATATTTTAATTTAAATATAGAGTTGTCCTTACCTTCAAAATTCAAGTTTACAAATTGACTTTGAAATAGCAATTGAACTATCATTCGTTCGCCTTTATGTGCAAAGCATAACAAGAATTTTTTAAATTCAGGAAAGCTTTAACCGTGAGTTTCCTGCTTTTACATTATAGGGCGACTTTTTCTTAAGCATTTAACTATTACATTAAGAGCACAAACGCTAGAACTTGTAAACGTAAAAGGAAATGAAGGATTTGCCGTATCGTCAACTCATGACATTTTCAGTGACTTAAAGTACCAAATCTACTGTCTCTTTACTGCTAATATTGTACAGTATAATATACTTGAGCTTAAAGTGAAAGTATGCTACAAATTATTGAGTGACATTAAAGAAAAATGACAATTCTCTCCTATTTCCTCACTAATTATCCACTAATTCATGCATTTCTTTAAAATTCATGTTTTCGCATGTTTTAATCATCCATTAAGACAGTTCTCGTATTTTTGCGATGATTTGTTTAAAAGAAAGTCTATAGCTATGTTTTTCTGGACAAAATCCAGGCTTTCGTGTTAGGGATACATCATGTCTCATCTTTGATGATTTACTGACCAACGGGAGGTCTGACTAGAACTGGAGCCATAGGGCTTAGTTTACGGTAGTATACATTCGTCGGAAGCACTTCGAAATGTCTAAAACCTGTTTTCAATCTCTTAAGTTACTAATTCTCTTATTTGAAAAGAAACTAAAACGGATTATACTTTAACATGCGAAATGAATTAATTTTTATAAAATTTAGTTCAGTTAGGTTTGGGGCGGCGAAAGGCAATGTCAGTGAAAGGCGAAACTACTTAAAGATAACATTATGACCATGAGTTGCCATGTATCACATTTGTTTACTTATGTTGACCGGACTTGAACTGATTTTTAGAATTTATAATAAACTTTTTTGGGTATTTTAGGGCTTAATTGATTGTTGGGGTAGTTCAACAAGTCTTAGATATTTCGAATTTATACAGTTCGAAGGGTAGCCATTCGCCACATAAACTAAGGTTTTGAGCCCTTAAGTTTTGTATTATCACACAGTGGTATAAATAAGTTGTCTATTTTTTTCAACTATTGGAATTGTTGAAAACAATTTGTCATTTAAAATTTCACTTGATTTGCGGTCAAAGAAATACGAAAA
Source organism: Camisiidae sp. (assembly GCA_034696325.1). NCBI lineage: Eukaryota > Metazoa > Arthropoda > Arachnida > Sarcoptiformes > Camisiidae > Camisiidae sp. The sequence goes on along the minus strand of JAQFZT010000077.1, from coordinate 5,755 downwards.
CTTAATCTGTGTTTCGCTAATTTTAAAGTCATTAAAACTTAAAGTTTTGAAGTAAAAGAAAACTTTGATTTTCATTGAAATAAACTTGATTTTGATGATGAGAAATAATTAATGTCGAAAACTTGAGCTCTTAAAACCCAGAAGTGTTCCTATCAATAAACTTTTATTAAGAATATTCACATGATTTGATGCATAGAATGAATTATTGATATATCATGAAAAAAGAGAAAATTAATCATATTAAGTATGATGAAAGGAATGGTATTTTTCAGTTGTTTATTTGTATTGTTCGCCTCCTAATCTCATTCGAAGAAATTATCAAAACAATATGAGTTTTAAACAAGTTATAATTTTCTCTGGTTTTTATTTATTAAATGATTAATTGATACTCTTAGCGATTATTTGAGAGACGATAATAATTATTGGCTGAGATTTTGGCACAAACTTTCAGACTATTCTTTGGCAATGGGTTTGAATTTTGAGAGCTCAAATAGCATCGCAAGTTGCAGGGGTGCTATTTTCAGGATTTAAATCTTGATACCACTAATATTTCATAAACTTTATGATACTTTTTTCATTTAACCGAAAACACAATTTACGTCTATGTCATAAATTCAATGCTCGCCTCAAAGTTGAGATTCTGAATAGTAAAAGTTTCATTGAATAAAAAATTTATTTAGAATAATGTGCTTATCATGATATCTATTACTTAAAATAATTTTTATACATTTCAATAAACTTTACATAAATCTATTTTATTTTTTTATAGAATACTTAAGTAATACTTTAAGTGCATTTTATGTAACATTTATTTTATTTAAATTATGAACAATTATGAGGAATATTATCAATACTTTCAGTAAATGATTATTTAAATGGATTTTATTGAGTAATTCTCTTTTTGAAAAAGACTTAATAATAACTTATATAATAAATAACTTAATTGACACTTTGATGAGCTGAGGGCACAATTTAATCATGAAATGATACAAAAGTGTATGAATGTATTTATGTATTTAAGATGGAATTGGGCTCTCAGTTCACTAAATCAACTGTATTGCATGTTCTTCAAGCATCACATATTCATTGAAATTGAGTGACAAATCCTGATGCAAAAGCAATTTCTAATAAAAGCATGTAATCCGCTAATAGCAAAAAAGGCAGCAAATATAATGTGCTCCATACAAAAGCTTATGTATTGTACTCTAAGCTCAATCGTAATCCATTATCAATATATACCTGACTATCTATTGTGTGAAAGGCCATAATAACAATTGCCTCGTTTTGTGAAAATTAATCATATAATACATCAAACTTATACATTCTCTATAGATAGACGCGTGGCATACGTTTCAAACTTTTCATGACTAATAGTAAATAACACTACTTTTTATTAGACAACTCCTTATTATGCCTCTCATTTCAATTATTTTGTTTGAATCATTCAAATAAGCATTCAATTGTGCAAACTCTTGTCTATATTTAATCAGATTCAGTGCTAATTTTTACTCTAAGTTAGGGCTCATGTATTGAAATGAAAGTTGGTTTTTGAAATTTATATCTGAAGAGGAAAATGTCATTTCAATTCATATAATGTATAACTGAAACTTAGTAAAGATATTAACGCTATGAACTAGTAGTTGAGCCGTATCACTACCATTAACACTATAATTAATCAATTTATTAAACATAAATTGACATTTGGTTTTATCTTATTTTCATGCGTTTCAATCACTGTATTTATTTGTCATTTATTAAAATGATATTCTAGCACAACGTGGGATTTAATGAAGATTCTAATCTTAATGTTTAGCTTCCAAATCAAAGTTATGTATTCTATATAACATTGTATACGCTAATGTTGAACATGCAATTTTCCAGAAGTTCTCTGCAGTCATATAATAATTATTCTATGCTTTCAATGATGTGAATTTTAGAGAGGAGTAAAGAATTTTTAGAGATAATTCAACATAAATTGTATTGCATTGTATACTATCTTAATTTTATGAAAACCACTCTTATAGTTAGTATTGCGTAAAATAGTTCAATTGCAATATCAAGTATAAGTATTAGTCAAGCATTAAAGCATAGCTTAATTACATATATATTTATGTTATTGAAACTCGTGGCTCGAAAGCTGAATGAAATGACATTTAGTGTCTCTTGAAAATTAATTGCCAGAAGTGCTATTCAGTTGTCTACTGATGATTAAGTTTTGTTGAAATAGACGAAACGATAGGCATTGATATTGAAGTTGTGAGTCTGTTGCGAGTTGACAGTACTCTATGCAATACAGTTGCGCGTCTGTCGATCTGTTCAGTCGCTTCTTTCAGCAGATATGCTGATGGCATGTCATCGCCATTCGGGACTTACAAATGTGAAGCAAATGCTGAAAATGAACGCTCACTTTCAATAACAAAGTGATGGCTTTCATTTGAGTCATGAAATGCTATTTTTTGAAGTAATAGTCATACAGACCATACTCTCAGTTAAAGCATTGAATTTCTGCTTTATTTAAGAAAAACAGTTGTAACGATAGAGGAATGAAATGGTGCACAACAATAATTAGGCGATCATTGAGAGCAGCCAAATATCCAGGGAGGGTACAGATAACCATAATTTGATATATTAGATATAGGACTGGGATATAAGGCTGGCTTCAAAAAATTGATATCTTCAGGTGTATACATAAGTTGGTCGTCTTTCATTAAAACTTTAACTGCCACTTTTCGACCACTTGAAGAAGACGTAAGTGTTCCAGGACTTGATGGTGATGTATTAGGAGGAAGCATTTGAAGTGCAGCACTGCCCGCCTGTATCATCAATTCATGCTGCAATTGCTTGCGCTTTGTCTTATATCGTCGATTCTGAAACCTGTTGAAATACACATACAGTTCTGAGTGTAGCTCTGTTTAGATGCAACTGCTCTTTCTCACTGTTAACTATATAAAACTTATAGAAGAAAAGTTTGCCGACTTATGTCATATAAAGCAAGAGATACTAAATAATTGTGTCTGTTTTCTCAACTTTTCTTATAAAATAGAACTCTCAAGTATTTTACTTCTGATTTTTTTTGTTATTTTGTTAGTAAGTTTACTATATCTTGTATTTATTTAGCGGAAGAGCAAGTTTATAAATATCGCAAATTATCAACTAATATGAAAAATAAATTTCAATCAAAAGTATAAACTGTCATTCAAAAAGTCAATTAAGTTTTATAATGTAAAACTTAAGTTTAACTTTAAATTCTTCAGATAACATAATTTTAATTTCTCCGCTAACTTTAATCTTAATCTTTAATCTGGAAGAATTGAACAATTTTGGAAAACTATACAATAACTTGATATCAAACAAAGAAGTTTATGATTTGATGAATTGCTTTTAGAAATAATAATTTATTCTTATGAGAAAAACGCTATCTTTTAGATGCGTTCAACTAAATTTGTACCTGTATTTAGCTTAAAGATATAAAATTTAATTAGTCTTATGACACTAACTAATATTAAGTAAGATAAATAGTATATCAAATTTTAAATCAATACCATTAAAAAATTTGAATATTGATTAAGAATACTTGATAAATGAAGTTTTAATATTTATAAGCTATTCAACTATTGTTTATATAGTTGAATATTTTGGTGCAATTGCTGTATCGTTACGTGTTTTAAGCATTTAATAGGTTAGGTATGAGGCTCATAATGAATGAGCGCGAGTTTAGCTACAATACTGTGAGAACTTATCAAACAAATACTTTGAAACATGAATAATTCACGAATTCACTAAAGTTTAAAAAGAGTAAATTTGATAACTTACCAAATTTTCACTTGAGTCTCAGTCAACTTGAGTGCTGTTTAAAAAATAAGATTTTTGTCATTAATTCATTGCTAAACATGAAATTTTATGGGTGTTTTGTCTTATTAAAACTGTTGCTTTAAGTTAGGGATTATCATAATTATTATCACAGCTTTAAAGTTTTTTAACTCATTTTTTATCGCAATTTCATCGAATATAACCTTTCTTAATGTAACCTTAATTCAAACTAAAAGGTTTGAGCCTTAATAAAGAAGCCTTTATAGCATTTGGTCATTCATCATGACTTAAGCATTTGGCAAACTTTCAGGCCTTCAGTTTTAAATTCAATCCAAGTCTCGAACACTATCTTACGATATCGATTCATTGACATTCAAGATTGTATTACTGTGTGTTAGTATTTGGGACAAATAAATACACTCCCAAATCAAATTCAAAAATTCTTAAAAGTTTTTTATATTTGAAATAAATATTCATCAGTTTTGCTTATGAATAGATAATTTTTAAGTCATGAAAAATGTAGTGATTTCTGATGAATACTTCTAATAATTATGACTAAAATCTAACTTATGAATGAAAGAGCTCAATAAAGATATAATGAGCTTATCTTAATTGAGATGTCATATGAACTGAAACAAAAATGAGATTACGCTAATTTAGTTATAAAGGCTGAAAAAGCTGTCTTTTAGATTTGATAATGAAATTTGAAGTGAAAAGAAGTGTAATTGACACATACCCTGTGCGAGATCGGCTCTTTCGGGCCCACTTAGATATCTTTGATGACTAAATCTTCTCTCTAATTCATAGACCTGTGCATGAGAAAAGGCAGCTCTGGATCGCTTTTTTCGTGGTTTATTTATTCCTGCAGTCATATTACTATTAGCTGATGTCGAAGAGTTATTATTACTGCAAACATTACTAATTGATAAATTGCTATTCGCTTTTAGTGATGACGAATTCTTGCCATCAAAATCTGAATTGAAATTTAATACAGCAATACATTAGAATAATAGTAATACAATACTAATCGAGAGTCAATTACCGTTTAACTTATGCGATGATTTTGAAAACTGTAGAGACTTTGCGAACCATATGTCAGTATGTGATGGACTGTTGAAACATAATTGTTGGTGAGTATCCGTTGCTAATCGCGGTGCAGATGATGATAATAAGGGTGAATTGTCTATGTTCTGCTTGTTATCGATATAAGGAAATTGATTGCCACAAATTTGCAGTAAGGATGAAGAAGTGATGTTATTTGAAATTGAATGCGAGTGTTGCAGAAGATTTTGGTAAACGCCGAGCAGAGAGTTGTGATGATCGCTGTGTATCAATGATGCCAATGGAGTTGTTGGAGCCGATGATTTACGTGTCAGATCTAATCCTGTATTAGTTGGCGGCGCACACGACTCGAGGTTCTCAGCCGTTTGATTCTCAACATCAACAGTAAGTAAATCAGTCAACAAATTTTGTGCCCCTTTTATATTTCTTGGCGGTGTCGGAGATTTGGATTTGAGAATCTGTGATATTGAGAATGAATTGATAGTGTTGTCTGAATTTGAACACTTTCTTTCCATACTTTGCATTTGAAATAAGTTGAGAACTTTTTCAAGCAATAACTGAACTAAACTATACTTTGACAAGAAGTTGTGAACTATCTCTCTCTTCTTAACACAAACTTCCCTAAAGGACACAGTACTGTACGTTTTCAAGACGTCACTTTCAAAGACCTCCTATGAAGCTATGAAGTGTCTTTTGGACACTCAATGGGGGCAGAAGAAGAAGCACACTCTGAGTCCATTTGGGTTCAGTTAAAGAACAATTTCAATAAATGCTGTTCTGTTCAACTTTATTATATTGTCGAAGATCTGTATACTGTCTCCCAATTGAACTGAACTCATCATTTTTTGGGTGGAGAAGTGCTTTCGTGACATTTTCTCTCTCA
>JAQFZT010000076.1:0-46161 GCA_034696325.1 Camisiidae sp. | reverse complement strand
GAAGTGAAATATCAGAGTCACAAAAATCCTTCTAATTGGAGGCAGAACCCAGTTCTCACTTTAATTAAAAGCGCTTATGAATCACTTATGAGAAATAATGATTGTAAAAGTTGTATTGAACTTGCGATTCAATAGTTTGTTTATTTTCCTTTTTCATCAATATGAAACAAGTCAATGGAATCTCAAGTTCATTTCAGTGTCTCATAACTCTCATAAGCGCTTTTTAATTAAAGTCAGAACTGAGTTCAGCCTCTGATTAGAAGGATTTTTCTGACTCTTTCATATTTCAGTTAACTCAGTATTAAAAACATTCTCTACTAAATCGTAGGCAAGTTTTTTCTGCACCAATAAATATATATTTTAATATTAACTCTGTATAAAAGCCTACGTTTTTGCTCATCGATATAAAATTTTCCAATTAAAATGAATTTTTAGTGTAATTATTCAATTATAAGGTTGAGCTATCGCGCTCACGCTCGAGCGTTGTGCATGACTAGCCTTGATATCACCAACAAATAAACGGAAAATATTGGAACAAAGAATAAACTATTTAACAGAAAACAGAATCGCTCGAAGCATTTATGCGAATAATATTGCTTTCGAGTATCTTAAAAATGATGCATAATTTAATCCTCAAAAACTTTTATATTTGAGATAAAATTTTAATATTTTTAGAATAATTTTGCGCTTTGTTTTATAGCATTTGATTCTCATAAGAAGCTTATTTGGATAGTTCTTTATATAACTCATTCTGAAAGTCTTTAATTTAATAGCTAAGTATGAAAGCACACGAATATTGTTTTATTTCATTTTTATAATTACGAAGTCTTCAAATAATATTTTAAGCTCTGTTCACGTTTTAAAGTATATGATTGGTTGCGACATGAGTTTCTTAAATATTTATGACTTCGTATAATTTACTTTAGAATTAGTTCAAAGTATATTCAAATTATATTCATTGAAATAGTTAATTATGTATTGCATCAAACAATTCATTTTATGCTAAAAATATATATTTGCAATGCTTTAGTTTTGTTACCTATCATTAAAAGCTCTTTTTATTACTGGTCTCTCAAATTAGTGGATTCATTATTACTATTAATTAAATTCTTTTTTCAGGTATGAAAATAATATGTTTCACTTGACTGAGACATCACTATACGAACTATAACTTCAGGAACAAATATTACAACCGAAATGATATCTCATATTTTCATAAATCAATCAATTTTATGATTGTCATTCGATTGATTGATTCTTTCATACATCATAAAAATTTGAAGTTTAACCACAATTTTCTTATAGAGTTATAGAGTTTAAGAACAATAAAATAGAGTTTCGCGCGCTCACAACTACCAAAATAGCAATACGTATACCTCTATTTGATTGCTCGGACAAAAAGGACAACAATTAAAACAATAAGATTTTTAAAGAGAAAGTTTGTTGATGAAGTTCATCAATTGGTTGACCTGAAATTGGGTCAAATGATTTGGTTTGATCGAAATTCGACAAGATACTTTAAAACTGTAGAGAATGAGCACATTATATATTACAGTTGTCAAAAAAGATGACAGCAGTATTACAGAATGTAACTTAATAATAATGATACTGTAGTTTATTGGATGTTATGGCCATTTTTACTCTACTCTATTCTATTGGACATACTATAGTCACTTCAAATTACTCTTAAATTGCTTTTGATGTTCAAAACATTTTTTTATCCTTAATAACAAAAATACAGTGTATTTTATTTTATCTTATGTACAATTTTTTCTATTGAGCTCAACTTAATATATATAATCGAATGAATAGGAACAAAATCATTCCTAGAATAATGATGTTTAATAAGAGTAAAATATTTGTTTGTTTAGGTTATTCACTTGATATTAAAGCTTAGCCAAAATATTTTTTTTAATCATGTAATTGAATCCTTGAGCTTATATTAATTTGCTTTACTTAGAAATGCTGGTCCGCATTGTTACGAATGACGGGCAGAAATGTTTATTTTAAGTTAAGTTGAGGTATGCAATGGTTAAAAGGTGCTAAACCACAGAATTAATTGCTGTATCCAAGAATATTTTAACTTTATGGAGGCATACAATAAAAGACGACAACATAATATTATTCTCAACATTGCATATGTAAATTATTGATATTCATTAATGTTCTTAAGTTCAGTTGTTTAGTGCGACACTTATAAAAGCACTGTATTTGTAAATAATGAAGACGCGCCTTGAGCTGTTCAAAAGGATGAACTATTATCAGTGAGCGTAGCTCTAAACAATGCAACCAGCATTCGGAAGTAAAGCCTATTAATTATTGTTAGAAAATTAAAAGCTTCAAATTGTCCGATGAAACTCATTGCCTTAATTCAAACAAAGCTTATATTATCTTTAGCTTTTTCTTTGTACTGATTATTACCTTTCCTTTAGTGTTGCCAGACGTCCAGGAATGGCCGGTACAGGACCGGAATTGTCCCGGCCGAAGGAAAGGATCATTCCTTAACATACAAATGTCCCGGAATGAAGGTTATAATACTTTTGGAGGTCTCATTATATATATATAATCAATCAATAAATTATCAAACGCTATGATTGAAAATACAGTATTTCAAATACTTTAAACTTTTAAACTTGAAGGCCACACATTAGTTGTCAAAAACTGTAACAAAATCGACTATAACAATCACTTCTGCATTTCGTCAAAAAAATTTTGCTAAATTTATAATTTTCTAAATTTTATAATTTCAATTTTAGTGCACAAACTCTTAACAGCTAATTATTTACCAAATCTGTCTTATATTATCGAAACAGTTAAGGCTATTTCTTTTTGTAACTATTTCATTGAACGCATCTTTAGCACAATGAAGAATATTTAGGAGTAGATTCGATGTTAATATGGCAAATGCGACAATTTGTAAAAAATTAAATCATTTCAATATATTTATAGCAAATAAAAATCAATTAATTAGAGCCTTAAAAACAAGAACATAACTTAATAAAATACCAAAATATATTTCTCTAGAAGAAATTCCTATTGAAAAATGTTTGTCCCGGAATGTACCGGATAAAATTGAGGGATATGTTCAAAAGTCAAGGAATTACATATGAGAAATCTGGCAACGCTACTTTCCTTTTTCAGTAATTCGCATCGTATGCAACTTTTCAACCGTAAATCTCTTCTCTTTATGACATTATGGCATCAGTTTGGGTTACGATAAAAGATAATTATTTCTAATAATTTCTATTTTTTAACTCTCATTTTAAAACAATTTAAAGCATATGAAACAATATTTATTGCAATTAATTTGTGAAAACTCAAAACTAGTTTGAAGAGGAACAGGACTCATTCAGAGACCAAGATATATGAATATATCATAAATCTGAATAAATAAATAAGAAAAGGTGATAATGTGAGCTTAGGTTGAATTTTATTAGAGTACACGGAGGTATTCTTTAGGCAATTGCTCTATTATAGTAATAATTTATTTGAGGTTAAGTGCAAAATAAAAAGCTTGTAAACATAAGAAAATGCATGAAAATTTTATTTATGATCAATTCTTTTGAGCTTATATTTGCATTCAACATTTGTTCAGAGTTATGAAATATAAGAAAATATTTTTAAAATCATATATTTCAATAAAATAATGAAAAATTTTGTTAAATGCAAGTTATTGTCTTTTAGTACACAAAACGAAATATCGAAATTCAATTATAATCTTTAGTGTGCAGGCCATAATTTTTCGAGATCTGATCTGATCGCAATTTTTCATCTAGGCATTAGGGGAGGACTTTGTTTTGCCCGAGTCCGAAATGTCCAAACTATGTTTTTAATCCCTTAAATTACTAATTCCCAAAAATTATCCCATTTTCAAACTTGAAAAAATAAAATTAAAAGAAATCGGATTTAAATTGAATGTGTGAAATGAATAAATTTATATTAAATTAAGTTGGGTGTGGTCAGAGATGCGGAATGGTCAGAGAGGTCCCTGGAGGGTGAAATTTTCTCAAAGGGGGACAAAGGTACTTTTTCGAGTCGATGGGGAGGGTGAACACCCGGTCGCACCCCATATTCCGCATCACTGGGTAAGGTGATTGGCTCATGGTAGCAAGCTAAGCTTGGGTGTCGAAAGTTTAGGTAAGCGAAAAGCGAAACTTTTAAGATCAGTTGTATAATGATTAGACACATTGCCATATTGTTGAGTCAGCCTTCTTTCATTCGTGTTAACCTGACATCACTGATTTTTCATTCAATTGAAACAAATAAACATACAGTACTTGTAAAATTTGTATTTGAGTGCTTCAGAGTAATTCATTATTTCATACTTTGTTAGACCAGTAATATATGTGGACACTTTGAATTCTGACAAAAAGAAGTGTAACAATCTAGGGCTATCGATTTTCAAATCTCTCGCAAACCCCACCCTCGAATACGTATGATAAAAAGTGACGATAAAAATACGAGATGTATTATTATAAAAAAAAATATTTTAATCAATGTGTTGCTTCTGCAGAATTTCTTGATTTTATAGGCAATAAAAAATTCGTGAAGAAGATATTAAATTGAATAACTTATTATTTATGGTCACATAGTTAAATGCAATTACGTATTAAAAGCAATAAATAATTTATAACCTGAGATGTTTTTAGTGGTTTATCTAATGATTTCTATGCATGAAAAACGAGAAGTTCATTCATAATTGATTTCAACATAATTTAATTCTATAAATTAAGTTAAAACCACCAAAAAGTTCAATTATCTTCGAATGTGTTGATTTCTTAAAACTCATATTTACTGCTGAGATCTTGAGCTAAGATTAAAAATTCGGGCTTAACTTTAGATTATTAGTGATTCAGATCAGATTCAGATAAATAGAAATCAATAGAATTATCGCTAAATATTAGTTTTTTATTTCATTTTCTCACTTATATAAAGTGATAGGAGTTGAACATTCCTCACATGTAGAAGTTTAACTCAAATCTTTTTTAAATGTTCAAATTATTGGTTAAATGAGTCCAAATATGTTAAAAATTCAAAATTTAATGCATTTCCATCCAATAGATTTATTTTCTTATTTTAGTTTCTAGTTTTCTTAAGTATTTGACTCTAGCATACCATCGAATGAGTGTAAGACAGAACATAAACATAAAACAGAAACTGAATTAATTATAAAAAAAAATAAGAACTCATTTCTAAATAGCATAACAACTAATAAATCTGCAATTTATACGAAACTTGATTTGAATCTTACTTTTTCTATTAACTTTGATAGACATAATTTAGACCTCTATAATTGTCCTGAGTCTCTTGGATTCTTAAATAATCTCAAGTCTCCAAAACTATAATTTAAGCTGAAATGTGAACTTTTTTTGAAGTAATATTAGCTTGAAATGAAAAAATTAAAATTCGAGTAAAATTCTTTTCAGAAGGTTTTGAAATCTGTTGAAATATTGAAATTTTCTATTACATTAGTCCAGAACTAAATATAAATGCTAAATATTAAACTCAAAAATACTCATGTTTCACACGAATTGTGACTTTTTTCTCAAATTGACCACAAATGATATATTAAATATGAGGGGAAAAGTTTATCATTTGTATTAATGAGTTTATTTAATATATCCAAAGATTACTGAAAATGTGAAATTCTTATTGTCATTTTTTCGGCTATTAAATTAAATGAGAAAATAAAATATATAATTCAACCACTTGAGACACCTTATTCAGTGAACTTCACATAAGATTTAAATATTTTTATTTCTAAAATTTTATCCAATATTGAAATATTAAATAGAATGTTTCAAAAAATACTTTATAACTCTAAAAAGATTTAGAGCTTAAAATGTAGACATGAATGTAATGATACTTAAAGTTCGTTCATATTTGTATAGAATTACAGAAAATTATTCATTTAATTTAATTTATGAAAATTAGTTCTCGGAAAATTTTTACCATAAATAAAAATTAAAAATCTAAATATAGATCATTAAAGAAAATTACAATATTCCAAAATTGGATCATGTTTTGCAATAATGATAACTCTATAGCTTAATGATATTGTGCTGACTTGTGCCCGATTGAACAGTTTCTCATTAACTACTAATATAATGTGCTGAATATTAATTTTGTATCAAAAACTAGATCATATGGAACTTTAAACGGAGCTTCAGAAGAGTTTTCGAATTTTTTATTTGAAAAGTTTTAATAAACATTTTAATAATGCAACTCATTTAAAATGAAAAGTTGATTGAATTAAAAAAGCAATTGAACCTAAATTTGTGATTACGATTAAACTTCTTAATAGAATTGGAGAGACTTATTCTCTAAAAGGTGAGATTATTTCTCTAAAAGGTCGGAAGAACCAAATCAACAATTTAAACTAAATGATTATTTACTATCTTGTGATAAATTTCAGTACACAATAAAAGGCACAGCGGTTTAAAGAAATCTACCATAAAAACCTTTAAACTAAAGTCTACCATTAGTGCAAATAGTCTGAGTATAAATATTAATATTACTAATAGTGATGCTATGAAAAAATACAATATTTGTTTTTCCAAGCCTTGTAATATTTTTTCAATCCTCGTATCAAAAATATTTGAGAATAGAAAACCTATTCGGCACTTCTTATAAAGCTCTGAGGCATTCAGATCGGAAGTATTGACTAAAAAGTTAAAGACTATTTCAATGTACAGATATGAAGTGTTACGCGTTTCATCCTATTATAATCAATTGTTTGTTATCTATGGTGACAAAGTCAAGTTGAACGCAAATAGATCACTGACACAATTCAAATAACTGACCGGATACAACACTGGCCAACATATCATCTTTAATACTAAGTTAGCAAAAGTATCAATGATCACAACGGGTCATAAGTTAATCATCATTACTTTAATTATTTTCCTTTCAAGAGTAATACTAATACTTTATCTTCAAAACATATCTACGCATTACAAAAGCATTCAATTTTTCAAAATTTTAATTAAAGACAATTTAAATTTTTCTAATCAAATATAATGCTTTCGATTAAAGATACTTTTTTTTATTGAAATGAATTTTCATGAAAAAATTATTAGAATAATTCAATTCTTCATTAACTGTTCACTGAATTAGCTGATTAGCATTCAAACAGTGAAAGAATTATTTGAAATGATAATATATCGTATTTTTTCATCAGTATATTTGAACTCTGAATTTAAGCTGTGTTGTATTCATTGAATTTTTAGTGAATAACTTATTTGATGAATGCTATGAAACTCATTTGCAAATGAAAACCAACGGCTTAAAAGAGCGACTCGTGAAAAATGCTCATAAAAATAATTCGGACAAAAATAGTTTTTAATTTAATGATTTATATAATGAAAAAGAGACAAAAATTTAATACTTTTGATGTTTGTATACAGAAAGCTATATTCTGACGATTGACGTCAATCTAATGATACGACAAACAGTAGGTTTTAAGAATCACAAGAGAATTCTGAAAAATAATCGCATATTATTGAATGGCATTTCATATATTAGTCTGAATATACTCTGAATTCGATGAATTTACATAATAGTGAATATATTTGAGATAAGCCTCGGTATGGAAAGCAGGAAACAGAGCATTTTAATAGTTCAAGGCTTAAAATTGCATGAAAACAACTTATAAATTAACTGTTTAACACGGTAAGAATTTCCTTTTGATAAGCAATCATGTGACTTATCAAGTAATGAATATTATTTCCTCGAACAAGTGGAACATTGCAATGGAATTTGAGCGATTGGAATGGACTTCAATGGACTCGACTATCCTTTTCCATTAAGTGATAATATTCTAGAAATAATTGCTAATGTATTAACAATAATAATTATGATTCAGCTAATTAGTTATCGAATGCATATGAAAAAAATCTATCAAAACCAAGATTTTCATTGCTATTATAAGTCCATTGTGTACACAAGGCTTAGGTTAGGTTAGGTTAGCTTAGCTTAAGTTACTTCAAGTCTAGTTATTTTTATAGTTTGAAATGAATTCTTTTCATGCTAAAGATTAACGAAAGATAAAGATAACCGCAATGACAACTTAATATTTCTCTATACAATCTGCAAACTATCATTTTGAAACGCATTGAAAGTTTTATATCTATTTTAACTACTGGATAACTTTGGGTTGACATTAAATTTGATATCCGCTCTCTTATGAAATTGAGATTTATTAAGATTTGTTGATTTGCAATGCAATTATTGAATATGAAAAGATGTGCATGAGGTTAGAAGTGAAGCATTAATGTTACTAATTATGATTACCTTTGTGTTGTTCCAAACGAGGTCAAGTTGATAACCACGATACATGGCTGGGCTATTGTTGATGTGCTGAAGAGCCAGATAAACTGCTGGCAAAACCCCTCTGCCAATGGAGCCATGAAGTATATCAGGACTCGTCGGAAAAAAGCCTGCGATGTAAAGCTTGGTTTCCTTTGCTTTGCAGATTGTCGCCAATATCAGAATAACGCAAGCCGTCCACAAACATGTTAAGATCCATGAAAGTTGACGACCAGACATAATACTTCTATTTTTTATGTTAGAAACTTTAACCCTTGTTCCTAATGTGCACTCAGATGATTGTCAAAACAGGTGATCCAATTTTCTTCAGTCCAATTCTATATGCAGTTCTCTATTCAATACAAGCTTTAACTGAATTTAGTTGAGACAATATTTTCAACAAATAGAGTGAAATTTTGTGCGTTAATGCCATAACCCCTATAAAAAGCTCTTCATGAATACAACGTTTGTAGTAGAAGTAGACATACAAAAGGCGAAACATTCATTTGAACACAATATAATTGGCTTTTTGGTGATGAGGAAAAGTTACTACTTTTTTATAAGTTCAACTCAGTTGCAGAATCATATGTACTTTTGTTGTTATATATATGTCAGTAATTATTACAGTTAATGCGATCATGTCTTGTTGTTTCATCTCAACCAATTGGAATAAACACTTTATCATATATTAAAAAAAAATAATTGGTTCACATCATTAAAGAAATTCAAATGGAAAATATAAGCGAAATTTTTTGCATTGACCTTAAGTTTCACAGAAACAACTTTCTTATCATTTCTTCCGCTTAAGATTTTGTTTCGTAGAACACAAGCCAAACGAAACTGTGCTGCAGTGGAGCATATTTAAAGCTATATTATATGATAGCATCAAAGACACTCTCTTTCTCTAACTCGTGCTACCCTTTGATAGCAAACACATCACAGCAAACACATAAAACGGCAAAAGTTGATGGAAGCCAAAAGAAATGTGGAATGTGGTAGTTGTGAACAACAATATTCTGCGTCTGCGTCTTACCTTTTCTCGGGCGGAGTTGACTGCGAAATAACCGAAATTTCTGCCAAAACACACAGCAGATAAAACATTATAAAATGAGATCATTGGGAACATACGGAATAAACATGTTAAATCAAAGTTTGCTTGATTTCGTGATTGTTTCATGCATTCTAGAGTCACTCCAACATCTCTTAAGACTTTCATATTCATCGATTGCACACATTTTTGCAATTATGAGAATTTTTTAGGAGAATAACAATTTGAAAAATTCAAGTCTTCTTTAAAGCTGAAATGTTTAACTTATTATATATGGAACTAATCTCTCTTATTCTCGATGGTCTCTCGTCTCTATCTTCTATCCACTTTACAGTATGCGTGAGATGCACACTAAAATTGACACACAGGTTGAGCTGATTTAATACTACTTTTATCACTAGAGAATGGAAAGCATTGCAATGCAGGTGTATTAGAGCATAATTTTCATGGTTTTTATGCCATAAAGTTTTTCGTGATCGGAAAGAGTAATGCAGTTTTGACTGTCTGTTCTACAATGTATGTGATTCGAGTTGGAAAAGAATGACTACAAAGTCCTGCAACACAACTGTATAATATGAAAGGCGTAAAAATTCAGTTTTGAATGAAATTGAACTTTCACGCTTGACTATCTGTCCTCTAAATGACTATTCTCTTCATATCAATACATACAACTTTGCTTGCATTAAGATTTATTATCAGTGGTTTCCATTCATTTTTTTTATATAAATATAAGCGATGGAATATTTATACATGCGATACAACCCCGAGCATAATGCGAAACACTTTTAGGATTCACTAGCCATCAAGCAAAACAATAAATGCGATGGTTAGAAGAGTATTGCAAAAGCATTTCAACCAAAGCCACTATTGATTTTCCCAGTGGCGGTGCTTAAAACAACCTTCTGGTCAATTATGAGTCAAACTAAGTTAGTTAACTCCAAATATTTTAATCTCAACACTAGCTTTAATGTAAATATTATACAAATTTCACTCTCAACTTAAATGATTTAGAAAGAGAATTTATGACACTATTTAATACTCCGCCACAGGCTTCACAAGTCTTTCCATTTTCAAGTAAGTTAAATGGAATGTTTGATCATCTCAAGTCATCTCTTTCTACCAAAGGGTGAGATCCAACTTTCGCACATGCCTTCAAAAGCAAAAACAACACCAAAATAACATCAAACATTCTTAGACTAAATAGAGAGTTGAATTTTTTATTATTATTTTCAAAATTTGCAGTTATTTTTTGAGAAGCAAGAAATTTAGAGCAATGTTAAGGCAATATTGGGTTGGAGTTACACTATTTTTGATGGCCTTATAAAAAGCAAACTGCAATTTATATTATGGCTCTGTATTTTACAGTAAGTTAGAGTAGAGTTTTATGTGTATAGAGAATATGTGTAGGCATACGCTAATATACAGTTATATACTATGTTATATAAAATATATATTTGTAATAGAGCTCGTCAGTGAGCTCTATTACTGTGATATTAGGTGACCCTGTGAGGCATTTGGCCATTAGTGGACTCGCAGATATCAAGTGAACAGCAAAGATTTTTCTTAGAGATGAATCAAATTTGGTGAACAAATGTGCACTTTGTCGTCTAGCATAGATGTATAGCTCATTTGTACACTTTATCGCTATCACTGACCATCACAATCAGTATTTCCACAAAAACTTCAATACAACCTTTTATGATTTCCCTTCATCACTCATTGCAACACTAAACTGATAAATTATAGCTCAACCAAATAAAGTAACAGAGCTCTCACTCACGTATTAGTCTTATTAGCTTTAAAGGCTATTGCTTTGTATTGGTATTGGTATTGGTATTGGTATTGGACGCCAAATGCTACTAGTCATCACTTATAGCACTAGTTTGTACTATAGTTAGCGTTATAAAGAATTGAATTTGGAAATAAGGCTAATAAACTGAACTCAAATGTGTAAGTTATCCAGTTTAATAATCAATGTGTGAGCAGGACATCCGTTTCCTTCAGGCGAATTCGATTCAGTCGATTCTTTTTCGAGTTGACTTTGCCTCGCATATCGAAATCCAGTCAATTACCAGTTTGAGTAAAACTCTATTTTTGATATTATGTTCTTATTTTAGCGAGAATAACATGGATTACTTTTTAGTGATGACAACTTAAATTGTGATAAAATGCAGGTCGGAATGAAGCGGCACGTATTATTTGTTTGTCTAATGCTGTTATTCATGTCAACATTTCTGTACGCTATTGAAGAGTCCGATGATGACAGTTTATATGAGCCTCTCACTACTCCTTTGTCAAGGCGTAAGTAACTCTACTGAACACTACTCTAAAGTAAAGCACTGTTTCAGTAATGCTGTATTAACTTAAGCTTATAATCATTCACTATACGATTATAGTGACGAGAGTCATCCCTTCCAAGATCTTTCTCATTCAAGTGTTACTTAATTTTCTTTTTGCAGAGGGACGCGCGCGCTGTCCTCTAATTAGAAATGCGCTTAAGAACGGATGGGTGAAAATGAGATCTCGAGGAAGAATTGCTAAATTCATGTGCAATAAAGGATTCGAACTAATTGGTAGTCGTATTAATACTTGCATAAAATCAAAATGGAATAATCCTTTGCCTATTTGTGTCGGTGAGAGAACTTTAACTATTATATACATGAACGCTAAGAATTATGAAATGCAATGAAAATATGTTACATAACTAATTAGATTTCCCATCTATTATTCAACTCAATTGCGGCGCAGTTGCGATCACTACTCAACTCAAACAGTTCACATAAATTCAAAAATTTCTTAATCGAATAGAAATAATGGTAGCTTAACATTAATAGCAGTCAAATATCTTGGCATAAAACTAATTAAACAATAGTCAACCGTTATTTCAAGTCAATTTAGAGTTCATCTTAATTTGTGAGACCATTCAAATCATTTCAATCGAATCGTGCGTTTGCTTTCAAAGCTTTATTCTCATTAATGAACCTTTTATTTCTTGATACAAAGCTTTTTTGAGAGCAATAATACGCCAATAGCTTTAATTAATTCGGTTCTCGAGTCTTGATCAAAATTTTTTCGCAATTGATTCTTAAGGATTTTATTTCTTTATTTGATACTTATTTCGTAAAATATATTGACTGCAAATCTTGTTTTTCAAGTTTTAGAGTAAAAAAAATTTAGAGTAAAAGTTGCAAACACTTAAGAACTCAACATTTGAATGTTCTAAAGAAATTGAATTTCTGAAAATTTGAGAACAACTCGACCGACACGCAAGTCTCGAAGCAAATAACTTTCGAAAATCTAATTTCTCGAAAATACTCTAGTATTAATGCATTGATGTTTTGCTAAATTTCATGCACTCATGTCATATTTATAAACTATTTGAAAATTAGTGATGAATTTAACCTTTTAAAAAGCAATAATTAAAACTTGAACCTATGAACTGATTTAATGTAAAAATAATGTTTAATCTATTCTATGATCAGAATTAATGCGTAGAGTTTTGAGATGTAATTTAAAAATAATGCAATAACTATTGTAAATATTTATTATAGATATGCTGAGCAAATAGAGTTTTATCGAAATTGATGGCCACAAAATTTCTTGCTATCTTATGCTTACTATAATTTATTGTACAGTCCTGTTAAGCTAAATGGAATTTTTCTCACGTGAAAATTTAAGGAAAAGAACCCTAATTTTGGTTAATCAAAACAAAGATAGATTCATTCTATCCATTCGTGTTGAGAATCTCTATTAGTTTGCATTTTATGTTATACTTAAAAGCATTACAGCGCTAGAAAACACATTTCTTCACAAAGCGATACATTTATAAATGTCTTTGTTTTCCATTGCATTACAATTATTGCTGATTACAGATGAGTTCATTTGAATTATCATTTCTATTATTTTCACTACTTTCCAATGTTTTGCAAATATTTCAATGCCTTGAGCGTAAAAACATTAATTCTATTGTTTTATTTGTGTATTGTGTTTAAAATAAAACACTCTCTTCAACGCACATGACTTTTAAAAAAATTTTTTTATTTGTCCTCATTTTGACAAACGATTGAATGTGTCATCACTCTCTTGACGTATTATTTCCAACATTAATGGTCATGTTCTGCCAAATGCTAGAATTATTCTGGGAATGAATTAAAGAGTCGAATAGATTTTGATTTTTTTGTCATTATATAAAATATGATGGGAGGTCAGCGTTTTTTCAAATCCGTTTCTTGTTTTGATATTCAATGAATTGCTATAGAAAATAGAAGGATGTAAATAAGGAAATACCATTTCCAAGTTTTTTGCACTTCGTTTTCACGAATATTTTCCGGTTCTAATACCGAGAACTAATGAGAAAGTTTTTATTTGAAATTTTTATTTCAAATTTGAACTAAAGTCCTTTAAATAATGAAATATTGAAAGCAAAATATTTTGAAATATTTATGTTGAAAGCTCACGGCTGCCAAAAAATATTCGCTCAGCCACCGAATAAGGTGACAGAATTGTTCAAAGGAAGCGTATCAGAATTTTCATGCGAACTTGGATATTCTTTCGAGGGATCATTCTCAAGCTATAGGATTTACTGCGATGGCAGCCAATGGAGATCTGCTAAATCTACAGGAGATTTATTAGAGCCGAACTCACATCAAACACAACTCTCTTGCAAAGGTTAGTTTCATAAAGATTTCTAGGCTTTTTTCAATTTAATATTACATACATTTTTACTATATAATTGACAAAAGTTGCTTTCTTTAACTTACAATCTTAACTCACGAAGTCATTGAAAACTTTAATGCATTTATCATTTGGTGAACGTTATTATAGCGTTCATTGAAATTATTGATTTTATAATCATTTGATTCATTAATGAAAGTTTTTATTCATATAAATGATAGTGAAAGATAGAAATGCTTCTCTCTCATGCGACTTTGAAACCTCTTTCTGCGGGTGGTTACAAGGTATGCATTCAACGATCTTATACTTCATATCACTTGAAAGATTACTTTTGTTTCTCTCTCATATAAAAGATCATGACGACGATTTTGATTGGCTTCGAAATCAATTCGCTACTCCTTCTGGTTCAGTCAATACCGGGCCATCATTTGACAATACTTTAGGTCCAGGAAAAGCAGGTCAGATATTTCTTACAAAATTATAAGTATAGCACAATTCAAATGGTTCGTTGCATTTAAAGTTGAACTCAAATTATGATCAAAGTTTAAGCAAAGGCTGTATCAATATTTCCAACTTTTTATTGTGATGAACAAACTTATAATGTGTCATAAACTTTAAGATTCATATGACTGCTGCAGCACTCATACAATGCAAATCTGTCGAAACGAGTGAAATATCTTGAGGCACATAAGATAGTAGTTTGAAATGCTTTAGGTTTTGATATGAATCTAAATGGTAAGACTCAAATCTTCTATCATTCTATATAACAGTTATATGTTAACATCAAAATCATAGCACAATCCTTTGAAGCAATTCCACAACTCTAGAGCTTTCACGAAACCATTTTGAGACCATTCTGTTATATTCCATCGCATGCCTCAAGCAATTGTAAAGTTTAGCTTTTTATTATTATTAACAAAATATTCTAACAGATCCTATAATAATGAGAGGAATAATTTAATATACATTACCGGCAACTTAATTATTTCTATGAGGTCTAAGACACGCAAAAGATGGTCTCATTCATTATCGATGTCATCAAATTATTATCAATAGAGTAACGAATTTGACACAAATTCAACTATTTTTATATCTTTAGATAAATATATCGGATCTAAACTTCATTTGAGTATTGCATGCGACCATTACTACTGCACAGTACAGACAAGAAATAAATTCCATGTTCTATCTCAAGAATCTATAGAATTTCAAGCATGGAATTTATTTCTTGTCTGTACAGTTCAGTAATCAATTATTCAATAATCAAGTTGTAAAATGAGTTTTACGATATTTTTCTCGAATACAATTTCCTCTATTTACTTAAGTACTAGTTTAAGATGAATACTTATGTTTCAAAGTTAAACAATGCATTTTTGGTATTTCAATCGGATATATCAGTTTATTTTACATTTTACTACTTTCTTCAAACACATTAATTCATTCATTGCTCTTCTTGTATTGTATTGTCGTTAAGATAAGAAATGAATTGTATGCTCTTATCATCATTAAGACTATCTATAGTTCATGTTGACATAGAGTTAAAAACATTATGAAAATTTATAAAAAAGGATAAAATATCAAATAATTATGAATTTATCAAATGTTTCTATATTTCATATGAAATTTTTCACTTTAAATTTAAAATTAAAATCTTAAAAATAAGAGAATTCATTACACACATATCGGATTAACAATATTTCATTAGGAAATTAGCTCTTTTTGAAAATTCATTTTATGTTATTTTATTTATTCATTTAAATTAAAACTTATTATTTTAAAACTTTTTAATTAAAGTTTTGCTTTTAATTATTCTACAAAAAGATTTTGTCATTTGAAACAATAGAATGCAATGCAAAGTTTATTTGAATGGCACTATATTTTAGTTAATATGATTGCTCTGACATAAAAGAATGTTCTCAGCAGAGAATTGACTATAGAATTTTTGTTGGTATTTGTGATCTAAACTTGATTTTTATATTCAGAGAACAAGTATTGAATTAGATTAGTTTATTTATTAATAAGATTACATAACGCTTATGAAGAGAGCTCTAATAATTCGGTTACGGTTTTACATAAACCACAACGTTTTAGATTTGTTACTACAGAATATACTATAGAATATTCGCCACTGATTTTGATAAGAACTGATACCTACTATAAATACAACTAGTGTTACCGTAAACCAGTAGTTGCAAACTTATTGACCCCATGTATCGCTTTGAGTCTGTTAACATTTTCACGTACCACTAGATATGTTTCAAGACTGTTTGTTACTTCATTCATGGTTTTTAATATTTGATTATTATTTTTTCTTCGATCTAAAAAACATTTTCACGTAACACTAGAGACCATTCCCTTTATAACTTACTGGTACTACCGATTGGGGACCCCTATGGCCTAATTTAATATATCATACTTTAAAAGCTTCATAACTGAACATTCCTTTTATCATAATATTTTCTCATAGACAAGAAGATACTTCTTATTCCATATAATATTGAGCTTTAATTTTTTATCATTGTTTATCTTTTGTCATAATTTTGCCATCAAAACGTGCAAAATAGTAGCACTAAATTCACTAATAAGTTAATAATAAATTTATTACTAAATCTTATTATATATTTATATAATATAATAATATATATAGTAATGATGGACTGAATGTTGCAATAATATTATGGAACAATAGTTCAAAGTTGATTTTTGGAGCGAAAGTATTTAATAACACAATAATTAGTTGCATAAATCTATGAAAAAGTCACACCCAATGATCAAATTAGACTAATTCAGAAACATGTCATATCTTTGAATGAATGATTGTCTACACTTCACAATCAATTTAACTATGCATTAGGATTGAAATATTGGAACTAATTTTCAATAATACTTATTTTTTTCATTCCAGAAGAAACTAAAATTTCAATCAAATATTATTAATCGTTTCAAGTGAAATACGGGTATTATATATAAGTTTTTTATTTTTCAATTCAGATAAGAACTACTACTCTCGATGATAAGGAAAACTTATATATTTCTTTTCACTTACTCTAAAAGTAATAACGACTTACACGTAAAGTTAAGGTCGATTTGAGCTAACGCTAGCATTGAGCTCAAGCCCAAACTCTCATCAGTTTCGATGACAGGAATTTTTACATGAGAGGAATACGATTTTCGAGTACTTTTCTATCTTGTCTCTCTTTTTCTTTAAATTTATTTCCATCAGAAAACTTTTATCTGAAGATTTTTCAGACTTTTATCCTTAAACCTTAAGTTTTCTAGTTTTTTATTCGAATTCAACTTAACTTTGAAAATTTATGAGTTTATCAATCTCTTCGATAATCACTTATAAGTCCTTAGCCATTGTCTCTTCAAAGTGAAGCCAATAATGCATTGAGTATACTGTATGGTTAGGTTGAAAATGATTATACAATATTGATTAAATCTCCATTTGATGCATCATTTTTCAATATTTCTCAGTCAAATTTACTTAAGTTTCAGTGTTTAAAAATAATATCCTTCAAAATACTTATTATTTTAGGCATTTATCATAAATCAATTATCATGTCTTAATTTTATTTATTAACCTGAAAAACCCAAATTAATTTTAGATATTATTTTCACACCCAAGTTTGTTGAGTATATCAAAACAATCAATTGTAAGAGATAGATATAGGGTCTTGAGTCTCGATCTGAGGCAATCTCGAGTCTCAAAATTGATTTCTAACATATGAATTTGATCTCTGTATTTGATACTTATTCCAGAAACTAATTTTGAAGCTTTAATATTGAAATTTATTTAGTCAATAAACTCACATTTTTGAATAAAAATGGCAAACACTTCAATATTTAATGTTTTGAAGTATAATTTAACAAAACATTTTGAACTGAATAATTGAGGGCTTAAAATATACAAAGTTTTTTTGTTATAATAACCAAATAACATGAAATTGAAGAAATATTTTCTATATTAGTATTACAATATTTAAATGGTTCAACAAATAAACCCTAACATAGTATAACTTATTGATCCCAATTAAAAATTCTGTTTGAAATGATGCAAAAATGGTGAAAGTTTACATTGTTCTAAATTTTAAATCTGTACTTTTGGTTGATTTTCTGAAACAGATATACTTTACAATACTTTTTGACTGCTCTTTTGACAATTTCCATGTGTGAATTTGAAGTACAGGTCTAGAATCGTAAAGAATGCATAGCATGCATAGCAACTGGAGTAACTTGCTTGGGATTGGGAAGGATTTATCTAAGAGACAATTGATAATTTTATTTAAACTTCTATAAAAACAAACACTAGTGTATTAAATGCACATCTTGTTATGTGAAGATTGTATAAAAACAACTCCTTTAGCATAACAGCCTGCTCTCCATCACTTACTTTCTGTAGCTATACATGATTTATCATTCTAGACCTGTACTGTAAGTAGAATTGAAAGCTTCACAATTATGCTCGAATTTCAAATTTTAACTTTAATTGTGTGAGAGAATAGTTATCTTAAATTTTTTGACGTTTTCATTAAAATTCATGCGTTTCTAATGCAAAAATAGGTTGAATGTTTAAAATGAAGTTTAAGCACTTGAAATTATCTGCATAATATTTGGGAAGAATTTAATGTATACTGGTCATTTTTATTCATTATTTATCACATTTGCCACTATAAATTTGATAGATAGTGAGTTTATTAACAGTTTGCCGCATAATTTTGTACAAAGTAGTACTGCAAATAAGAAATAATTCAATGATGTGTATATTCTATCTTTTATTTACTGAATTTTTTATTTTAATCGAAGATCAATAAAAAGATTACGGAAGAATGATTTTCTTATCAAAACATATCAATCAGAAGTACTAAATGTACTGAAATATTAAAAGATTCATCTCTTGTATTCTATCCAATATAAGATCCCCTATAACTTTAATACAAAAATCCTTAATTATTGCACATATAAATGACTTCTGCGCAAAGCAGGTGAGCTCACCCGCTCTCAAATGTTTTGGGTCACAATAGGAATGAATATACAGAATAAAAAATTTCATATCCAACTTTTCATTCAAATCACTCAATAAAGTAATCTCAATATATTTAGTTTCTCTTAATTTCGATTTTTAAATTAAAATTTTCAAATTCATTGATTGCTGAGTTGAGCTGAGAAGTGAGACTTGAAGAATGGTTTGAAGAGCATATATAAGAATAAACTTACAATCTATAAGCCATTGAAGTTAGAAATAGGAGAGTGGCTCACATAGCGTTAGATTTGTCGGATGTAACATTACAGTAGTGGTGTTTTCTCTGTGTTGAGATGGAAATCAATACAATATATCCTACTTTTCTCATTGATTAGTTCCAGTAATAAAGTTAAACAAAATCAGATTATTTGCAGATCAAATATAAAAATCATTTTTTCAAACCAATATCAAAATACTATTCTAATCAAATCGGTTGGATAATATTTTTTATGGTGTCTTCTAATATCATCGAATTTTATTTCATTCAAATTTCAGCTCCAAAATTTCGTAGCAATCATTTCATCAATTTATACGACAAACAAAATAGTTGCGAAGCAATGAAAATTTCTGATTGAAAATTTATATTTCTTAATAGAGCACACGATTTAAATTTTTGAGCAAAGCTCCTAATTTGATGAAAAATTAAAAATAATAAAAGTTTGTCAAGGATTTATTGATTTATTGTCAACAATAGTTTTTATTGAATATATAAAGTTTAAAATATGAATTAATTTTTAAAAATATATAATTACCAATTTTTAAAGTTGCAACTTTGCTACCATTTCGATCAAATGAGATGCAATGATTTTTTATATTAAAGTCTTTAAGTCTATGATAACTGATTGTGATAGATGTTTATTTTTTATATTTTGCAGGCTTTTATGCATATGTTGAATCCTCGAGTCCCCGGTAAATTGGTTTAAATAAGCTTTTGAAACTTTTTCTAAACTAAATTCAACTACTAATCTCTTTTCCCCAGAAAGCCTAACGATACAGCCCGACTATTTTCTCCAGTTTATCAATCAAATGATAGCGATTCGTGTTTTGTATTTTACTATCACATGTATGGAAGTACATCAGGTTTGTTGATAAAAAAATTTTGGGAAGACTAGTTTAAGTTCCGGCAGCGCTTATCATATGATTAAAGTATCCTCTATTGTTTAGTTAAGGTTAGGTAATAATGAGCCAGCACTTACCTGTGCCAGAATATTGTGAAGCGCTGGGGACTATAAACTAGTTTGTCTTAATACTAATATGATCTTCTTTTATAAATCATGCACTCATCCATTTCTTTGCTTTCTCTGCTTTCAATCAAATTCTTTAATCATAAAAGGAAGAGTTTAATTATAATTAGCATGTCATTCAATCTAAAGTTTTTCATGTTTTAATTCATTCAATTTTTAAACTCTAAAACTATAAGTCATACTATTCTCAGAGTAAAATTTTTGAAGTTATCCTTAATGACTTGTAATTGAAAAAAGGATATATTCATTGCAAGTAATAAGTATTTACAATAAGGAGCGCTTTGAATACTTTCTGTGAAGATCTAAATTACTTTTTAAATATTTGTGAATAATTTAATTTAAACCATATGAAAATTTGTCTTATTTGCTTTTTCTGATGCATATTCATGAAAAATTTGATATTTGGATAACATGAGAATCAATTAAGAATTAACACAACAAAAGTATGAATAAAATAGTCATATCTTATTCACCTGATTCGATCAAAAACAAAATTGAATTTTAATTTCTATCATTCTTGATCAAAGGGCTTAAGCAAATATTAGTAAAATACTGCAAATATTGATCTTTCCAATAAAATGTAATTGAAAATTTGATCACAAAAGGTTTTCATGTACTCATAAACTCTTCAGAATAGAAAAATTAATTCTTTCATTAATTGTAGATAAATTATTTTCATGAATCTCTTTTTCTTATTTGTTGAAATTTGAAAAAATATACATTTAAATCCTTGAACTTTAAGTTAAAATGCATTTACAATGTACAGTTGCGCTTAAATGAATCGGATTATTTGACTAAAATAATTATACTTCGGTGTAAAACAGCTTTTTTACATTATAAATACTTTAATAAATATTTCGATTCATTTAAGCGTAACTGTATTATATTCTAAGTATTATTTCAAGTATTTAGAAACGAAATATTAGATATATTACAGTACTTTACTTTCTGAAAGATGTTCTCAAGGTTGAGAATCATAAGTAAGTCTAATCAAACAATGCTCAACACTTTATCTAAAATTTTTCAAATGTTAAGAAATCGTTTCTAATGGTGTTCGCAAAAAAACAGCAAACACTGGAAATAATTAGGAAAAAATTCTCGAAATGCATAGCAATAATAAGACCCAATAAAATAACATTCTTTTCTAGGGTAGAACTGATTTATTCGTTCGCTAATGTTTAGAATCAAAACTTATCTAATGATTACTTATGGGTGTTTTAGTGAGAATTCCTCAATAAAAGCCTATATGAGACGCTTGAATAACCGTTGTATTGAACGACTTTTGTTTAGGGTCTCTTAAAGTTTATATAAAAGAAGAGTCGCAAGTGTTTTCTGAGTTACATCCCGTTTGGATGCGTTTCGGTGATGCTGGAGATGAGTGGAAACGTGAAACTGTATCCATACAACAAATAAGCCAACCGTTTCAGATTATTATTGAAGCAGTGAGAGGTTCGAGTTATGTTGGCGACACTGCTATTGATGATCTTGCATTACGAGCCAAAAATGAATGTTTCAACCAAACATCTGCTATAACTACGAAAGCAGCAGATCAATGGTCAATACCTACTCCACAATCACAAATTGCCAGCCAAGACGATTCTAGTAGGAATTTGTTTAGCAAATCTGAGCTATTCTTATGAGTTTAAGTCATTCAATGAATTGAGTTCTATTCTATTAATTCGTTTCAGATACTGAAATGCCTACAGTGACGGCTGAAGATCTTTCAACGATTGCAGCATTGAATAGTGCGATTACAGCAAAAAACGAATCTACAACAAACTCAAAAATATCAACAATGACAACAATGTTTGTTAGTCCAGTGATTAATATCAATACGACGTCAAATGAAAGTACATCACTTTCTGCTGATGATAGCAAAACACTAATGTCGCGAATAACAGAACACATGAATAAGAGCAATGCATTCACTTTGACAAATATAATTCTAGAAGTGTCAACACTTACCACCACTACTAGCCCTATAGCATTCCAGACTAAAATTACTTTGAATGACCGGACTATTCAAACTAGTAATGCAACACTTTCTAGTGTGGTTTCAACTTCTACTTCACAAAACATAGCTTCCAAATTAATGTCTCACGTGTCCACTACTGAATCACGTGATATAAGACCATCGTTGACATCAAGACCAGCTTCAACATCAAAATCAAAATCAACATTAGTATCAGTATCAACAGAAGCTATGCCAACATCAAAGCAGAAGCCACTGAAGAAAGTGTTGAATTCGAATGCAAGTGACACGACTTCAAGTTTTAGTAGTCCGAGTGGAGTGACCTCATCAGAAAGCAAAGTGCAGCGCATAATTGAATCTAAAACAACAGCTGCAACGCCAATAACTCGCAACTCAAGTATTTGGAGAAGCAATGATAGTGTTACACAAAGAATGAATCAAACCATAGCAATGAGAACCACCACTAGTAACACCGCTGTGCGCAAAAAGAGTGCTACAATCATAGTAACAACAGCTCAAAGCAATCACAATCATAAAAACTATTTTCACAATAACACTAACAGACAGACCTCTATTCAAAGAGACACTTTAATATCAAACTCAACATTGTCACTATCATTGCCAATGAATGGTTCTTTCTTTCATGTGGACAGCACTACCAAAACAACAATTATACCGATAATTAGAACAACTTCAACATCGAGGCGGCGAAGAAAAAGTCGTACTAAAGAAACGCTTGATTTCTCTTCTACTTCTTCCAATTCAGCCAATAATAAATCGAATACATCACTCAGTATTGTTGTTGTGTCCATAGTATTCATAGCAATAATAGCAGTAATTCTTAGTTTATATTTTATTCGAAAAAGAAAAAATTCAATACAAGATCAACTGTCGGAAGACTCAGAAATGCGTTATTTGTCTATGAGTGAAGTCTCTTGAAAATAGGGTTATCATTTCGGGTCCAGTCATTCAAACTATCAGATGTACTGTACTCTACTTTTTACTAATGAAAAATAAACTAATTCTTCATTTTAATTCAAAGTATATTTACATATTTGCATATTATTGTAAACAATAATTATTATACTCTATTCAAAGAGGTTTTAAACATAAAGAATTAAAATGACATTCAATTCAGTGAAAAACTTTTATGATATTTGCCTTGTAAGCCAGCTTTTAATAATAAAAATATTAGAAAGGGTCAACTTTACAGGCAATGATCAACATAAGCTCTTTCTGCGATTTTTATCAAAACTTTGTGTTTTAATTTCATAAAGAAATTTTGTTCATTTCTCGAGCTTTTTAGAAAACAAATATTTAATTTTCGAGTACTGTACACTCGTTGAAAGAAAGGTTGGATAGTTACTAAAAACCACTGATGGAGCGTTTGTTTCTGAGCTTATTGCGTTGCTTTCTATTACATTTACATATTATTTTGTTATATTATTACATACACAGTCACTATAAATAAATTTGTTTATATATGTATTTTGATGGAAATATGAATAGTCCCTTAGATACTGACCTTAACATATGTACTTCCGTGCATAACATGTTTTTGTATAAGTTTGAATAGGACTTGCTTTGCAGGTAAGAGGCTTTGATTTTGAAAATCATCGTTAGGAGTTTCAAAAGTAGTTGCTGTCCAACCTTTATGTTTCTCTTACAGTATATATCTTACAAAAACTGTGATTTCTTCATATTTTATGCTATACTTCAATAAAAATTGATAAGAACCTCACTTGTCGATAAAAGTTTTATATAGCATTTTGTGAATAATAGGGAAACAGAAAATAATTTTAATAATAGACTGGACTCACTCGTCAGTTTCAATTTTGATGGAAAGACCCATTCATTTTACACAGAGTTCTCATGTTCAACTCATTAAAATTATTGATAATATTCATGATTTTGCTATCAGTTCATGTTTTATTTATACATTTGTTCAATAAAAATTTCCAATGAATCAAATTTGATCGTATCATAAAATAATTTCTTTGATATCTTAACTCAAAGTAATGATTGACTAATGAGTCTTAACTTAAAACTCTTAAGTCTATCATTGAAAAGAAGTTAAAGATTTCTTTTCTCTCCTTATATAGAAGTTATTCACAAGTGGGGTTCTTATAAATTTTTATTGATTTATTGTTCATAATATTTATTTGAAACATAGCATTTGAGGCATTTATGAAACGGCATTTAATTTCTTGTTCTTCTGTTGGCCCGTTTTAATCGTATATTTGGCCCTAAACTGATCTGAAGAATGCTGTGCTATTGCATTCTTTAGAATATTATAAAAATAATTTTATTTTTGCAATAAAAAATTCTATTAAACATTTATTGCAAATGAATGTTGGTATTAGACTAATGAGAGCAATACTCGCTCTATTTTGTCGATCGATTCCGTTTTATATCACGAAATTAACTGTTCATCTTATAAATTAAAACATCTGTAACTTTTACACAATTTTACCATTATTTTGAAGTCAACTTAACAAGTTCTATAAAATATTTAATAATTTTTAAAACATTAGATTTCTAATAGTTTGCAAAGTTTGGCAAAAAATGAAAATTGAAAGCATTGATTGATAGCTATTATCCTGAATAAAAGAATCTTAATTTCCTTATAATATAAGGATTACATATTATGCAAACTTAGTATTTAATTATTAAAACAAAAAATGTTTGAAACCTGTGGTATTTGACCGGTGCTCAGTTTGTTTAGTTTACATGTATTGTAACTGTCAGTAAACTAAGCATTTATTGTTTATTTTGTGTTAACCAAATATCAATAATACTGCAGTACAATAAATCTTAAGATTTAGGTCTTGCATATTCTTAAGATGGATCGAAAAGCATGAAAAGTTGCAAATGTGTAAATATTGTTGATGTCACTTTTTTATGTGAAAATGTTTGTTCAATACTAATTCTCTTTAAGATTGGCCTTTAATATTAAGCTTTATTGTATCGGATTATCGATTGAAAAAGTATTCATTCCAATGAGATGGGAGTCGGTTCACAAAAAATAGTGGCATTCAGTGCAAATGGAACGAAAACCAAAGCCCGAAATTAATATTTCAATTTTGTGGTTATCAGATCCAAATTTTAGAAATTTTTCTCATTTGCAACTCATAATTCATTTTAATGAAAGATTCAAATTTTTAATGCTTTATAGCACTGAAACTCAAGTCTATACTTATCTAATTTATCTCTCAAGTATTTTCTAATGGGATTGAGATGGGATTTCCAAAGTTTTGGAACACTGAGAGTTATCTTCTACGAAAAAAGTAATTTAATTTATTTATTGAATGATTCCGATTGGCTTTTGTTCGCCTTTATAACTTATATTTACTGTATTATACTGTATACTGAGATTTGCCATAAGAGGTTCAATGTTTTTGTGTTGAGGTAGAGTTGCCTCTAAACTACACAAACCATTGCTGTAATAAATGTAAGCATAACTTATATTCATGAAAAGCTATCCCAAAAAGCATTCTCAAATTCAATTTTCATGGAATTAAATCATATGATTTATCATGATACGCAACTTTATAGCATTTTGCTTTTTTAGTCAATTCCAAGTCAACTAACATTACATTTAATGCATTCATTTTTAAAATTCATACAAAATAAAAAACATACGATAACTTTGAACTGAGAATAGCTTAAGCGAGTGATCGCATTGACGTCATTCATTCATACATTCATAATAAAAATTATTTTAAGCATGCAATCAATGTTTGAAAGCTAACAAAAGTGAAACACAAGTACAGTATATGAAATTATAATTTAGTTTAGACTTCAGCTGTAGACCATCCAAATCATGTTTCAATCGCATCTATTAAGTGAAGTAATTCTTTTGGTGGCAGTTATTAGAACCCAAATTGCCCTCAAGTTATTGTCTCACATACAGTACAAGTACAAGTACAACACTTAATTAGGTTTATTTTCTCGGCTTATGAAAAGAACATCAATTTTCATCTCTAGTTTGTAGGATTTTTTATTTATTTTATAGTGTAATGCATTCATTTCTGTTTAACTCATAAAATCGATGCACAAAACACTAACGTTAGTCTTTTGTTTGGTGAAAACATTCAATCAAAACAAGTCCAGTCAAACTTCATTTATTCAATAAACTCATCAAATCTAGTAAAGGAATAGCTTCTAATTCAATAATAATCATTAAAATACTTCAATTCATATCAAGTGCAAATTATTAATCATTTCAATAGTGATAACAACTTAATTATCACTATTTATAATATACCTGTATTTTCAATACAATTATCGTTATTTCTTAACCTTTGCAGAGAATCTTTGAGCTGAGTTTCAATGTCTTCAATTCGAATAAATATTCTCAAAATTATAATAGAAATGAAACACAATTAATGAGATCTGAAAAGATTTTATTCCTAATACAAAAAATGGTTTAATAAGAAAAATTTCGAACTACTCAATACTACACAATAATAAAACTGATTGTTATAAAAAATGAATAAAATGGTATCGAATGTTGAAATATACAAATATAAAGATAAATACTGAGAATAAAAATAAATTCAATTAGTTGTAGAATGATTTCCATCAGCCGTCTTATCAGTGTTGTGACCGTTAGAACATATTTTTTTGGGTGTTGTGTCAGATCCTGAATTTTGACGCTTTCAAATTGAATTTCAAATATAAATACATTTATCAAATATGCGTTACACATACCTTTCGCTTAATCAGATGCGATATATCAGTCACCGGCATCTCTTTCACTTCTTGACTCTTGAGAGCGACCGCGTCTTCTTTTATCCGTTCTTTTGCCTCATCTTCCAATGCTTTGCGTGCGTTTGCCATTTGATCTTTTGAGTCTTCAATTTTTAATCTCATTTCTGGCAATAAGTTCTCCAATTGAGAGATTTCTCTTTCAATAGATTGGATCGAATCAGTGTTTTCGGCAGCGATTGCAAGGATAGCTTTTCTTTGATTTGCGATTCGGGTTTCAATCACTTGAATAGCACTTTGAAAACAATTATTAGCGTTTTCACAATCATTACTAAAAGAGAACGCGATTCCCAAATGATAATAACTAAATATAAATAATTAAGTCAATTAATTTGAATAATCAAATCAAAGGGCGACTCGACATACGTTTCAGCGATGAGTCGATCGTCTTCTGGCAAAACCTCTTTACGTAAAGTAAGAGATTCTGTGAGTATATCAATAGCATTTTGATTGTTTTCCCACTCAATGCTTATTTCTCCCAATTTTTGTAGAGTTTCGGCTAATTTTATCTTCATTTCTGGCCTTTCAATGGATCTTTTGAACACATTTTTGGCGAGAGAGAGCACTTCCCACGAGACTTCTATATTAGTGGCCTCGTTCTCATCATTATTATCATCATTATTGACATCCGGTTCTGACTTTGATGTCGAGGGAACACAATCGGAGTTATTGATATCAGTTGTTGAGTGACTCGATTCAACTGTAGCTGAAGTACTACTACCGGCGTTACAATCGTTGAGTTTCTTTTTTTCTTCGTCAGAATCTTCTATGTCTTCTTCAGTGTCTGTTTTTTTCCCTTCGGCTGATTTCAAAAAGATTTAATTTGCATAAAAACTCATCAAATAATTGATTCAAATTTACATTTTTTATCCGCTGATTCTTCGTTGTCTTGAGAGTCTTCGTCTGCTTCTTCTTCTTCTTCCTCCTCCTCTTCTTCTTCTGTTTCAGACAGTTCTGCCACTGAAAGGAATTGTTGAAAATGAGGATTAAATTAAAACTAAATTGATTTGAAAAGTGAGTCATTTAATGATTACATTTGGTGTGAACGACACCATCGAAGAGTCCGTCTTCAAGTCGGGCTAATTCTAAGAGAGCGGTTCCGTAAAGAAGATAAGCGTCTCCACACTCTTCAGCTCCAATTCCATGCTTTTGGTCGAAGAGTTGACACGACTCCTGCAGACTCGCGACCGCTGAGGAATAGTCTTCCAGTAAAAGAAATCGTTTACCGGCATTGAAATGATTTAATGCCTCAATCGCTAAATCGACTTCACTTTCTCTGAATTACAATCAATAGAAGTGATTAATGAATAGCTTAAACTTTGAATACAATTCACATTAAATGCAATCAATCGATAATGTATTGAATCGATTCATCATTGAGTTTATAGACATGAAAATTATTAATTAATTAGTAATTACTTTGAATTGTTGTCATTTTGTGATGGATTTGACTCTAATTTGTCATTGACTTCACTCGATTCAATGTTTGACATGTTTTTGAATATTAAATATTAAACAGATAATAAATACAAGCAATAAATAATTGAATGAATTGATTTAATGTGAATATAATTTTATGATTATTTGCTTAATAAATCAATAAATGAATTGAGAGTTATTTATATGAATACAATCAATGATAAAAAGTTGAGTTCTTTCAGAAACAACTAAATAGTCTCTGAACAAAAAGTGAGTGAGAATTGACAAATGAATTGATAGATTCCCGCCGATCACTAGCCTATCATTTTTAGACAAGCAAAAGCGCGCGGTCTTCAAATTATATTCAATTAAAGACATTCAAAAACTTTATAACTGCTAAAAATCTCATTTTTAGGCCCTAACCATGCCTTATAACGCTTTGTTAACCAAAGGCTTTAACCCCAACTGACACCACCCCCTAAATATGGTTATGAAGTCTGTGAAGGATCTCATGTCAGATCATTATCTAAGTTATTATTTTTATCATAGTATTGAGACATTCATTGCAAAAAATCATAATTCAAATGAGATTTTAAAAATAACTTTTGGTATTCAAGAAAGTGGAGTCAATTGATAAATACAGTACATATCAAATTACAATTTATGTTTATTCTTATTTTGAATTAACATTTTTTCAAATTTTATATTTAAATCTATAACTCTTTAATTTTAGTCATAATTGACACATAAATTATTAAATACTTAAAAATGATGTCTTTCAATAAAGTTCACAAATTAAATACTCTTTGGACTGACTTTGAACACAACCTCTTCTTTATTTTGATAATTATTTTCTGTTTATCATTCAATTTGACACTTTAGAGTTGTATTTAAATAGTTTATCGGAAATGATTTAATAGTTTTATTTACCAATAGATAACTAATAAAAAAAATTGTACTATTCATTAAGTTAGAAATAAATATATTGCAAATTATTTATATATTTATTGTGTCTTTACTTAATATTAAAATCTCTTATATATTACAAAAAAACTTAATTTATCACAAAATGAGTCAATAATGACTAGGGATTAAACCGTTTAATTATGAACATTTCTATCCAATCGTTTGATATTCAATTGATTCAATCCAACCAAATCACCATTTAATTGAATTCCTATATTCGTCATTCAAACTCAATCTAAAGTTGAAAATATTTTAATTTTCTGAATAATTTAAGTTTGGATCAAATCATACCGTTTTAGTGTTTCATAACCTAAAATAAAATTCAAAAATAAGTATTAATTAAATAGAGTCAAATTCAATTGAATACGATATGAAACGATAGAATACCTGCCACTATAAAAGCTGACGAAATACAACTTTGTGTTATTCTCGCCGACAATCCTTTGCGAAACATATTAAAGTGTTCTTCAGCCCAAAGATGTTTAACAGCAAAAACAAATGATCCTATCCTTCGAACCTTTAATTCCGAATGTTTTTTTGATTAAATGTGTTTTAAATCTAATGTATATTTACCTGAATATTAGCTCTTAAAACGTCGAGTGGATTTGTGAGCACTTAAGGCATAAAATAAGAATATTAGTAACCATTAAGAAAGTGAGTGACTCTTTACCTGCAACTGTAATGCCAGACAGAGAACCTGAAGCGCACTGAATCAACATATGAGCAGTAGTTTCTGGAAGTAAAGTCACTAAATAGCCTACAATAGAAAAGTTTAATGATTGAAAAATTGATTGAAATATGTATACGATTAAGATTAATGGATACGATTATTATCGTATGATTAAGAAGTTTCCTGATTAAAGATATTTGAATACCTGTATAGATAGGGTAGAACATCCACCAAAGGGCACTACTCGGCACATATGTTACTACTGAAGAAAAATATCCCCTATAATAAGCCTGTAATTAATTATTTCAAATTAGAAATTAATCAATTCATGTTTTAATTAAAAGCAAACAAATCACTCTACTTTGAAGCCTCCATCGATTCTATAGAGTTCTTTGACAACAGCTTTTGCGACGCCGTATTTTTTTAGTTGACTTGTATTTATTTCTAGTTTACCGCTATAGTTACCACTTGTGACAACTGCTTTGTTTTTACTAACACTTCCTAAGACCATAAGATGCTGTGATATGACATCAAACGGACCTGAAATTAAATGCCAATCCATTAAATAAATAGATTTTAATAGAAAGTCAATTATTATGATTATGAACCAGTGCTAAAAATTGAATTCCGAAGTCTATAACTAACAAATGAAATGGTAATACTCGCAGAAATACTTGTTGAAATTTGAATTAATCATAACTTACATATTATTGTTTGACTTACTAAAGAGCCACATCCTATACGAGATATAAATTAATTGAGTTAAACATATGAATCAATTATTACAAATGAATACCTCCAGCGATTAATCCCTTTATTCTACTGTCATGGATGTCGTTCTTTGACAGAATATGACGAACTTTTTCATATGTGATTATATATCCGATTCCTATAATAATAAAATCATTATTCAAACAAATTCAAGTTCAATAATATGACAGAATGTCTCACCAGAAACCACTTGCATTGTGTTGACCCAAAAACCTTAAATTATAGAATATATGAATAGATTTTTAATAATAATTCTAATATTATTAACAAACCTTTATATAGACCACAATATCCCTCGTGAAGAATTATATTTTTGAACGCATCGAAAGTGCCTTTAATTCAATGATAATATTTAATTATTATAAATGTTTTTTAATCATAAAATATTGATTGTATTGAAATTTTGTTAAATCTTTCAAACCATTTATTACTTTGTATTAAAATAAACCAAAAATTAAATATAAATAATAATAATTAGAGAAATTGTGTCATCTTATAATGATTGGTACCTCTGTATACTTCTTTTCCATGTCTTTGAACCTTTAGTTAATACAAAATTATAAAATCAATTAATAATACAATTAATGCCTTAAAAATGTCTTTAAACAGTGGTATAAAAATACCTGAAGACGAGTCTTAATAACAGTCAAGGGATACAAAACGACTCTAAGCGCTAATGAGTTGACAACAGAGAGTCCAAAGAATCTATTTTTATCCATCATTTCCCACTCAATGGTCAACATTCGGACTCTATTTGTCTCAATCGGCTCCATATTATATGACATGAGTTTTCAAATCAATCGATTATTTGACAAATATATTAATTATTGATTTCTATTTATTGATTATTAATTTTAAAATTTAATATAAATATAAATCGCGATAAAAACACGGAAACGAGAATTGGTTGAGATGTGAAACAATTGTTTCCAAATGATAGTCGAAAATGTGTTATATTATTATTTATATTAAATGATGAAAACATGTGATCAAAATTGTTGTAAACATTAATGCATTTCATTTTCTTTGCATTTTCTTTTCATTTCATTCATTTTCGAGAACTTATTAAAAAACATTCAATAAATATAACAACTATTTATTAAGAATATATACTTGTTATGAATTTAAATATCAATAAAAATAATGAATTAATTTAAATGACAATTAAGTAAAATGTGTAAAAATGCGTTCCAAAGGACGCATGCATTGGTTGAGTCACGCAATAATCACGTTGTATTGAATCACACTTTGCATCACTGGTTCTCAAATAGTAAACGATTTCTCATAAAAATGTTTTTGTAAACCCTCTGATAACTTGCAAATAGAGTACCTGTAATAGCATTGCTGTGACAGTAGTTAAGAATTCGTAGTTTTATTCATGTCTTATTGAATAAAATATAAGATTTGACTCATAAGTAATAGGTTAGAGTGAAGTAGCTTTTTGCAGGTCTGGTATTTAGTTTCATCGAAGGGTTGCATGACCTTTGATCTTATTTATCGACTCTTGTAGAGCTGAAAAAAGGTACAGTTAGTTAGGGAAAGATATGTATCCATCACTCCGGAAGGGATGAGGACTCATAAGAGTTTGACAACTCATAACCACTACTCAATGCTAATACGAATTACTACTATTCAATGCTATTACTCATTAAAATTTCAATTTCTAAGTTTCCCCTCATGTTTGATCTGTAGGGATCTCTGCATATCTTTGATCGGTTAGCTGTACCTTTTAAATAAAACTTTAGCACTTCTAGAGCTCATATAAATTCTGTACTATTGATTTCGATCTTTAAAAACACACTATGAGTAAGAACTTTTCAAGTGGTTTTAATACATTGGAGTTTACATTGAAAATTAAGTTGCATTTTCAAAGAAGAATCGTTTTTAACAAACTCATACATTTGTTAGGCATGAAAATACATTGAATTACAGTTATGTTTTATAACCAATCCAACGGTATATACCGTTTACTGACCTGTAGTACAACTTTTGAAAGTTTGTAACTCAACAACAACTCGGTGTTAGTGCTCTGCAGTCGTGCATCACTATTATTCAGTTACAAACTCATCAAAACTTATATTGAAAAGTAAGTGCAGTTAAAGTTAATGAAATGAGTTTGGAATAAATTTGATGTTTTAAAAATCAATAAGAGATATCATAATAAAAGAGAATGATTGGCCATTATCATAGCCATTATTGTGTTGGATTTATTTTAATTCTTTCGTTGCTGTTCGCGGAAGAAGTGAGCGGACAAACGGAAACTAATGAAACTGGAATTTTAACAGGTAAGAGAACTTCTATCTTACACAATACAATCTGTCTTATCCGGTGCAAGATTCTAGTCAAATGATTATTTTTAAAATTAAATTCCTTTTAATAAGAAAATGTTGCAAAAAATATTAAGCCTTAATCTTAGAAAAAGTGAAACTCAAAATATTTAAGATAAGATCTCAATGAACTCAATTCACTTAAATATGGTTAAAGATTGGATACTTTCCCACTGAAAAGTTGACTATAAGGTCAACAAACTTTCGCAGCCAACTTACAAACTTGACATTGAACTTATTCAACAACAACTTAAACATTGATTTGAATAACTTAAGCCATTCAATAATAGATTTTGGTGTATATTTGAACAGTAGTAACAACCCCTCGATGGTCAGTAGGTTTACTCTACAACTGTTGATTAAGCTTAAAAAGAGTTTTAACTCGTCTATGGCCTGAGGGTATCTTGTCCTGAGAGGTTATTGAATGGTAAACAAGTCATTGACCCTTCCGTTAGTCTTGCATTTGACAAAATATTCAACCTTAACATTCATATACAATCAATTCTTGTACAATCGCCTAAAAATCCTTTTAAGCATAAAATAAAAAATGGTTTTACTCGGTTTGACTTTAACAAAAGTTAATTTCATGCACTATTTTGCATAAAAAGCACATATTTTATAACAAATTTGAATGAAAAATTCACAAATATATTGATGTGCTTTTGAAATTGTAAATAAATCAGATTTATGGAGCAGTTTAACATCGATAGAAAAGGCTCCCGCATGTCCAGGAGAGTGTGTTCATGCGATTACATCTATATTTTGTGATAATGTTCTCGAAGAGGTTACATGTGCGGCAACCTATTTTCGTTGTTGTGTACCTCATGAGTTCTCTTATGGTACACCGGTTGAGACCTCTGCGCCCATCAATGAAAATGGTCATCCGCCTTATGTTCCATCAGATAATCAGAACACTTCGGAAAGCCCACAATCCTCGACATCCACTACTTTTACTACAGCTAAACCAACAGAAACACATTCAGTCACTTCTCATCCTTTGATGATAAGACCTCATAATCCTAAACCGTATATGCCTTCAATGGTATTCGGCTCACTCAATATGAATACTTTAGATCGAACGGCATCTTCTGTACCATCATCTCCATTACCTTTGTCAACAACAACTATGACAACAACTACGACAACAACTACAACAACTACGACAACAACTACTCCAAAGCCAACATCATTACTGACAAAGTCACCTCAAACACCACTTGGTTCAGAATCGTCAACATTGTTGACAGGATTGGGTGTAAGCCAAAGCTCTCTTTCAATGGTGGAGCCGTGTCCTGGTATTTGTATTCAACCGAGATTTGCGCGATATTGTGGAAACTTATTAAGTAATGGCAAATGTGCTAATGAAAGCGATCAGTGTTGTCTTCAATCTGAAATCGATTTCGATAACTCTTCAAACATTGTGACAATTGTTCAACAAAGCGATGCATTCAATGATTCAAAAGAACACTCGAAAGTTGATCATATAATCGAAAATTATAACCAAACGAGTCCTACTCTACAGACAACTCCAATGCCTCTCTGCGAAGGCACTTGTGTTGCACCTCTTTTTAGTCTTCTATGTGACGAAACTGATTATAATCTTTACTGTCCTAACGGTGGCAGTTGTTGCGTGAATAAAGAGCCGGCAACAGAAGCACCGCCACCAATAAAGCCATGTCCTGGAAATTGTATTCCTATGATTCTGAGTGGAATGTGTAACAGACCATCAGAGCTTATAATCAAAACAACTGATTGTAGTTCAGGTTCTATTTGTTGTAACACTCCTAACAGTGAACAAAATGAAGGAGAAGTGATAAAAGATGTACACTTTGAAGAATCTCTTCCACCGAAAGATACGCTAACCATTCCTCCGACAAACCATCAAAACTATCGCCCACTTATATTTCCGGCCAACAAACCGATGCCATCGCTGTTTGGTCACGAAACTCATATACCTCATACCCCTCTTGGAGCGCTTCCGTTTAATCCACCTCAAAATCCAGTAGTCGTCAAACCTCCTCTACTTTCTCCGCCTTCAATAACTAAACAAGAATTGCCACCTGAGATGTCATCACCTCTACCTGAAAGAGATCCCATTGATGAAGATTCAACACAAGATACTAAATCAGTGCTCAAACATTCGGGTGGACCCCCCTTCTGTCCGGGACCGTGTATCGCACCGATGTTCAGGTACTTAATTTTTTCAAGTCATCATTGGATTTATACAATTATCAAAATCTTAGGTTTACATGTTTTGGAGGAAATGCAATTTACCCTAAATTCCAATGCGCTAAAGGTGGACAGATATGTTGCGCTCCCATGTCTGATATTCAAGCCTTCGAAGCCAATGTCTTGGCTAACAATGGTGTCTGGAAGACACAAACTTTAAGCAATAAAACTACGGTTTATGATGACTCGCCGATTAAGCGTAAGTTTTTAGAAAATCGATTGCACGTTAGCTTTAGTGAATCTATAGTTTAGTTTCAAATCCTAAATTTTTACATGCTTGAAGTGCTCATTAGTTTTAAAACCTAATTAATTGTTTGATTCTTTAGCCCCACCCCCGAAAAGACCCAATCCTTACATGTGTGGTATAAAAGGTACTCAACGTCAAGAAACCCCGAGAGTTGTGGGTGGAAGTGATTCCTATCCAGGAGAGTGGTGTTGGCAGGTCTATACATTTTATACATTGAAAAAAATTATTTGAATATATATTTGTGATAATTCAAAAGAGATTAGTTTTCATACATACATTATTTTATGGAAAAAGGATTTTATCATAATTACAAGATTTTACCTTAATACAAAATCAATATGCTTTATATAAGTTAATTAATAAAAACATTATTCATATACACTTATAAAAATCATCAATCAATTGATTGGAAATCTGAACATTATATCGATTAATATCAGGTCTTATCTCTTTTGAATCATCACATGCAAGATATATATTCGATATCTCATGAATAAAATGATTTATAAAAAGCTAATTCTTAAATAAGTTTATATTACAATTTAAAGATAGCACTCATCAATAGTCAAAATCAATACCTTTGTGGCGGTGCTCTTATAGGAGCTCAATGGGTATTGACGGCAGCGCATTGCATAACAAAGTGAGAAAACTTTAGTTTTTCTTCTTCACTAAAGAACTGAATGACATGACATGCTTTATATTAGTTTAGTAAGAAATGGTGATGCCATATATGTGAGAGTTGGAGATTACGATCTAACGAGTCAAATGGGCAGTAGAGGTGCACAAACACAACGGGTCAGCACCACTTACATACATCACAATCATAATGGACAGACTTTGGACAACGGTATTATAGATTCCTTAATTTACCTTATCTGGAATTTACTGCGAACTTCTATACAATAGTTACAAATCTCATTCAGATTAAACTTAAGTAAACGATAGGTTGTATACTAATAAAGCTATAGCTCGCTCTTAACTAACAGTTTAGTATTAGTGACCGCGATGGACAACAATTGCATGAGAAGTTGCACAATGAAGCATAAGTTTATAAACCTGTAACAGACTAATTGATTTGAAACTCATTAAAAATGAATAGACATAGCATTACTCAAATTGCAATCTCCGGTCGAACTCAATGAAGCAGTTTGTTTGGTGTGTTTGCCCGCAAGAGGATCCAAGAGAAAGCCTGGAAAGAGGTGTACTGTTACTGGATATGGATATAAAGAAGAGGGTGAGTCCCACTATTTGTCTTAAGTCTATTTGAGTAATAATTTGAATATTTATGCAACTAAAGCGGGACCGATTGCCTTAAAAGTACGCGAAGCAAGTGTTCCTGTTGTCGACGATCAAGAATGTACTGTCAAAATAAATTCTGTGACTGAAAAGTTATTTATTCTGCCGGCCAGTAGTTTCTGTGCGGGTGGAGATGAAGGGAATGACGCGTGTCAGGGAGATGGGGGTTCGGGACTTACTTGTGAAATCGAAGGTTATTATGAACTGACCGGATTAGTGTCATGGGGTATGTCTTATTCCGTTTAGTACTTTATATTCTCATACAAGTCTCCAAATGTTTCTAATTCTAATAATTGAGATCATTATATAAGTATTCAATCCATGCATTTATTTATTAAATGTTTCATTTATGAGATACGGATGACATATAAGTAAAGTATTCCACGTTTTAACCACTTTATAATTTTTCAGTATTCAAACTTTTGAACTTTTTTCATATAAAAATTTCAACATTTAATTACGTAATCGCAAATTGTATAACAAATAGGTTTCGGATGCGGAAGGAGTGGAGTTCCCGGCGTGTATGTCAAGGTCTCATCTTTTGTTGGTTGGATAAATCA
Organism: Camisiidae sp.; assembly: GCA_034696325.1. Classification (NCBI taxonomy): domain Eukaryota; kingdom Metazoa; phylum Arthropoda; class Arachnida; order Sarcoptiformes; family Camisiidae; species Camisiidae sp. The sequence continues at coordinate 8,638 of JAQFZT010000076.1, read as the reverse complement.
GATAATCAGTGTCAATAACCAATAGTCAATGCCATAAATACTGAATTATCTTCATCAAATTTTATTTATTTTGCAGTCATATTTGAGGAAAATTCTTCTTATCCTTAAGGAAGAAAAACTTCAAATCATAAGTTAAATCATAAGTTAATGCTTTTCTATGATAGAGATATGACATTCAAAATCATCAAACAATTAGCTTAACCTGAAAGACAAGCCGTTTATAAAAATAAACCAATTTTGGTGATATGGACTTAATTTTCTATAGTCATTAAGAGGTGTATTGTCTTTCATCAGATTAGTCTTCTTTTTACAAATAGAATGACAATAATTCTTAATGAATTGCATAAAAATTAATGATTAATCGAAACTTATTTATTATCAAGTTATTCATTGCTGTCAACTTTAATAAGCGAGTAATACATTCCTAAATAATCAAATTTTCAGATGTAAAAACGAAACTGTAAAAAATTATTTGAATAAAATTATAAAATAGTGAATAATGATTTGGTAATTCTCTAAAATAAAACCCTGATCTGAGTCTTACAGTTTGGGTAAGTTTTTCATAAACTGAATTACATGTGAGCGTTATTTACAACAATACAGACATTTAATCAAAAACAAACTCAGCATTGCATTCAATGAATATTAATTGAATACTTAGAACATTGAAGTACAAATTGAAAGTCAATTTAAATTTAATTTAAATATTGTAAAACGTTTATCCGCTTCAAAGTGTGCTTAAATGTCCAGTAAATTAGTCAATCACTAAAGTATTTATCAAATATCATTGTATTTAAGTTAATGTTTTAAACTTTTCAAATTATTTCAAAATTATAATCTATAAAAAACATGCGGAACATTGTTTCAAATTACAATCGTATAAAAGTTTTAATTATTAATAGCCTAAAGTCTCTTTGAATAGGAGAATATTTGTTTAAGTTTACAACTCAAGAACTGTAATATCAGTTTCTAAAACGAGTTTTCTTTCACATTTAAATATAATTAATTCACTTATAGTTTGCATAAGTAATATTGCAATTTCTCTGACATGAACTAAATTCTCTTATTGGAAAATCCATAACTGCAAGCTATGAAAATTCCCATCTTTTGCGAATTAGACCGAAACTTAAGTTGCAAAGAAACGAGATTTAAGGGGATTGCAATTTCTCAATGAAACAATTTCAAATTTCAAAGAAAAAGTAATGTTACAGAAGTGATTGTGCATTATTCTAGTTATAGTGAAGCGTATACTACAGAAGTAATATTTCTTGCAAAAACTTAGACCTGTTTTTTTATTTTTCATAACAAAGTGTTCTATAGAAAGGTCAAACGCGCTGCTTATATGCTTGAAAACAGAACAATCAATATATATTTGATGCAAAGAAACACAGAATAATATGAGTTGATGTCGAATTTCACTCACTGTCGAACATGAAAGACTTAAGGAGTGGTAAACTCCTCTTTTTTGCTATGATCATCTTTTATGAAAGCAATTAGCACCTCAACCTCATGTAAACTTTTTGTGGGTCGTTTGTTAGGCGGAGAATTGATATGAAATCAGGTCATAGAGACAGAATTGCCGAAAAAATTGACATAATGCTAAAGTTAAATTCAACATTAAAAAGTTTTATCAACAGTAATGCGAACGCTCTTTTCTCCGGCATTAAGTAACTTATTAGCATGTTTTCAACCTTATTTATATTAACTTCACATTTTCATTATTGAAATGGAAAACAAATAATGATTTTTCGGTGAATTTGAGTTTACTTGTCAAATGAAATCAATAAAATATTGAATATTTTATGACAATCTTAAAGAAAGTCCTGTTTAAAAAATACTTCAAACTGGCCATATCTCAACTTAAGTCATGGTAAGTGAAGTTATTGTTGATTTATTGGTTAATTTGAGCATAACTTGTATAATAGGTTGGAAATGTAATATTTAAATGGATAAAATTTGTTTCTATTTGGAGTGCAATATCTATATCATTATCCGAAGCTTCAGACCAAAAACTAGGAAAACAAGGATGTTAGTGAAGTAAAACTTTGTTTTCAATAATAGAAAACTTTTTAGTTGCACATCAAACTATTTGCACCTTCTATTTTGCACATTTAATAGGGTTTGTGCCAAATAGACTAAATTCAAGTTCAATAGGAAATCTTATTTCAAACTTTGCAGCGCTCACTAATATTAATTACTGTCGTACACCATTTGGAACTCCCGGAGAATGTTCTGACATTAGAAGATGTATTTATTTAATATTTGACTTATCATTGATGAGACAATCTGTTTGTTTCCGCAATCTATTATTTCCTGGCGTTTGTTGTCCTTTAAGTCAGACACCAGCTAATTCTGTGTCTACAGCAGTGAGTTATAGATCAATATTTTAATTTTAATTAAATACAAATCAAGTTTTTAAATTAGACGACAGTATTGAATACGAAATTTCCAACAACATCAACAACAACTCCAACTTCAAGCACTACAACATTATCTACAACTCCTGTAATATCATCAATAAAGCCAACGAAAAGACCTGTCAGTATTTCTACGAGTATAATCACAACTCAAAGGCCAACTTATACAAGACCTCATTGGAGTTCTCACACAACTTCCAAACCATCACATAATCTAACATTAAAACCAGCATTTATCGAAACTAACACTACTATAATTGGCAGCTCAATAAATGTGATCTCAAAATCAAGTAAAACTCTTGAAAAAAGTTCATTTTTAACTTTTCAAGTTTTCTCACTTCCATTATTAACTTTCAGAATGTGGGGAATCGGGTCGAGACGCTCGCATTGTAGGAGGTTTTGATGCTAGACCTGGTCAATGGCCTTGGATTGTATGCTTTATGACAAATGTTTTTTTGAAATAGTTCTATTCATTTATCATTTAATCATTGAAAGGCTGCCATATTTCTCGATAATGTCAAAGGACGAGAATTTTGGTGCGGAGGAGCGCTTATTAATGAGAATTACGTGAGTTATGCATAAAAACATACAAACAGTTCAAATCACAATCAACTGAAATATTGTTCATAGAAAGTAAATCTATTTTCAGAAAATTTCAAGTTTGTTTTTCGAGAATAGTTGCAGTATTTAAAACAGGTTTTTATTTAAACAGATGAAGATATACTGTAGTTTAACCTCAAATAACTCATGAGTAAAACATTTGAAATGTTTGTTTGAGTGTCACTTTGATTAGCGCATTGTTTGATTAGCGCATTATTTGATTGTTTTGCTCAGAATTCAAATATTATGACGTTTTGTTTAGATATTAACTGCTGCTCATTGTTTGTCTGACCACAAAGGAAACAAGTGAGACATCTTTCAAATCATGCAAAACCATATATTCATATCATTTTTCAATTGTTAAGATATCGCGCGAGTCAATTGCATGTAAAACTTGGTGACCATCATATATACCGCGATGACGACCACTCAAAGCCTGTTGAATTCGGAGTCGTATCAGTTAAACAACATTCAAAGTTTCAAAGACATGGATTTTTCAATGACATCGGTCTCATCAAATTGGATGGTAAAGTGAAATATACGGAAGACATTAGTCCCATATGCTTGCCATCAGTTCAAGAGAGAACTAAGGATTTAATTGGATATATGGCAACAGTAAGTGATTTTTTCATAACAACTTAATAGAAACTCAATGAATGTCTTAAGAAATAAGTTTTAACGAGTTCTATTTGAACAGGTCGTCGGTTGGGGAACAATACAATACGGAGGACCGGGAAGTGGTGTTTTACAACAGGTCTCAATGCCTATTTGGGATAATATTGATTGTGATAAAAAATATTTTCAACCAATTAATAAAAACTTTTTGTGTGCCGGTTATGTTGAAGGAGGAAAAGACGCGTGTCAGGTGTGCTAAAATCACTATATTTTTTGATTTGATTACCAGAAATACAAGTAATGTCTATCATAGGGTGATTCTGGGAGTCCATTAATGGTTCCTGATTTGAATAGAAAATGGACAATATTTGGAATTGGTAAGTGGAATGGAACAAGTCATCAACTGTCAAATCCTAATTAATCAAACTTTTCTAGTTTCTTTCGGTAATCGTTGTGCACAACCCGGATATCCAGGAGTATATACAAGGTTTGCTCAATTATTATAAATATATTTATTGTCAAAAAAATCACTTGTGAATAACTTTTTTATCAAAAGACAAAAGAAACCTTTGACTGCTTTCAAATATTACGCTTATGTCTCATTAATCAGTCATTACTACCTGTACGTGATTCTCATGAGTTGAGATATCAAACAAATTGCTTTATTATAAGATAAAATCAAAATATTTTTTTATTGGCAAAATAAAAAAATTATTTGTCAGCAAAAGTGACGTATATTATGATGAGTTTAACCTTAACTTGAATATAAAATTCTGGGTTCAAGGGTTCAATACGAGGTTTTTCCAATTAACTTATTTTCAGATTAATAAATAAAACTTTTATTCACAAGTGATATTATTTTCAATTAATAATCACTTTTGGATTTAATAGCTTTTTCTTAAGAATCTTTGCAAATAAAAATAACAAAACACTTTCTTGGAATATTTTCTTCAATTTTTAGGATTATTTGAGCTGAAAATTTGAATCAAATTTTTTACTAGCCATTAGCTCTATGAAAGCAATTTGATATTTAATTGAATATATTGTACACTACAGTGCAAAAAGGTTTTGTGCGACCACAACAAGGATATGGCCTTTATAAGGTATATAAAGTAAGGATATGGCCTTTATTAGGTATATAAAGTAAGGATAGTGAAGAGTTTTCTATAAAGAGCATATCTTTGTTGTGGTCGCACAAAACCTTTTTGCACAGTACTGTACTATGAGTTACAAAAGTGTTGAATTTTGCGCAACATTTTCGCAAACTTAAAGGGATTTATAAGAAAATTATCATATTGTTACTCATTTCCTTAGTAATTTGAAGCGCTATTTTTAAATTTTTACAAAGACTTTTGCAACTGATAGTACAGGACAACTGATGGTAACATTATTTTGGTGGATAGCAACTGGAGTAATGGGATGTATCTGAGGAGCTATTCATAATACATATCAAACAAGCAGTCTTGTAGTGCCCGCACATCAATATATAAGTATTTTTAATAGAAAACCATCCCATAAGCCTAACAAAAGACTAGTTTTTGGTTGCATCCACTTTAACAATTTTACCTCCTGTTTAATCAATCATAACAAGTCTCTACTTTGTCGGACAATCACTAGATAACTACAAAAATATGCTAACATTTCTCCTCTTCTAAAATTCAGAGTTTTCCAAAAGTCCTAAATATCATTAATTAATTTCCAAAATTTTCAGAAAATATTAGTTTTTCATTAAAAAATGCAAAATTTGTCTACCATTGTGCCATTTTTTTTCGTCGAGAACCAGAAAAATCACTTTCAAAGAATAAAATTTTTGTTTTGCACAATAACAACAATCGCCTAAATACTAAAGTTCAACAACCAGCAAAAACATTTTTTGTTCATTTTATGAAAATTCTGTTGAATTAAAAAATAATTGCGATCAACAATTGTCATGTACAGTTACTCCAGGAAAGTTATGCAGAGATCCCTTCAGATCAAGTGATAAACTCAGATCAAACATAAGGGGAAACTTACAAATTGAAATGTTAATGAGTAATAGCATTGAATAGTAGTAATTCGTATTAGTATTGAGTAGTGGTTATGAGTTGTGAAACCCTTATGAATCCTCATGACCTGCTGAGTGATGGATACATAACTTTCCTTTTGTAGCTGTACATTTTGAATAGTAGGCGACAATTTTCAAAGGTTGATGTCCCTTTGTATCAAATGTGCTCAAATAGAAGCATAAGAAGTGCTATTAAAAGCTATAAAAACAATTCGATAACTCTGTAAATCTTAATTTTCTATTCCGAAAAAATTCATTTTTAGTCCGAAATTTCGCCGAATTTAAGAGATTTCAAGCCTGAAAAAGTAGATAATCATAAGAGATGAAACTAAAACATATTTATTCCAAAATGATTTCTTAATATAAAAATTTGATTGTTTTAAAGCCTCTTAATTAAAACAATTGAAAAGTGTCTGTTAAATATAATTTTGATGTTATATATTTATGATTGATTTTGAATATTTTATCATATTTAGGGTCACAGAATTTGTCGATTGGATCGAAAACAATGTTAAATAATATTAATTAATTGTAAATTTGTTGTAAAATATAGTTATGTATAAAAACTGATATATATAAATAAAATGAATGCCAAATTTTCATATCCAAATGATATTGGATTCAAATTGACTTATTTGTTCTATGTTTAAAAATTGAATAAAAGTAGAAAACATATAAATTAATAATTGAAAAGATCCGTAAATGTAACGTTACTTTTTATAAAAGTTGATGTTGAAAAGCTTTCATTTCAAATTAATCGATACAAGCTCTGTAACGGAATTAATGTGAACAATTGCATAATATTGTTGATTGAACTTGAAAATTGAGTTAAATGCGAAAACAATTTCTCTTCCTTTTTTCGCAGAATAACTTGTATTACCTTTACTTTTGAGTGGCGTTCAATTAACATGGTTTCGCTGCCTTTAACCTCTATAACGAGAGATAGTTATCAAATCAAAAGAAGGCAGTCATACATCAGAAAATTCAATGAAATCGATTCCTAAAATAAGAATATCTCAAGCTTTGAGTATTTTGTGACTTGAATTTTAAGAGAAAATACTATAAGAACTACAGTACACTTTCAAATATTCAAAACCTGTGTGCTCTCTTTTAATACACTAAAACTATTAAGACTATAACTAATTCAATTGCTTCAAAATATATTAACTAAATGTCATTAAAATAATATATCGAAAAATTTCCTGTCAATTCTAGAAACTTGTTTCAATCCCGAATTTGTTTTTTACTTTATTTCAGCAAAAATATCAGTTTCTTCTCGAAATTTTTAATTAGAAAACACAAAAAATAGCTAATATTCAGAAAATATATTTCGATGAATAGAATGAAAATCATATGTAAAAACAATGTAAAAAAGCTATCTTACACTGAAGTTGTTTTATTTTTGCCAAATATTCCCGATTTATTTAAGCGTAACTGTAAGTTATATTCCATAACAAAGCAGTCCTTAATTTCTATCCAATCAAATTATTTTAAAACTTGAATATGAATAATATATAACATGCTTTTAGGATATATTTATCTAATTTTCGAATATAAAATGAGGCAACAAGGCTTTGGACATTTCGAAGTGCTCCTCTTTGGTTTCCTTTTTTATAACCCGAGTTTTAGAGAGATTTGTCGAAGGAAAGAGTTCATTGGTTTTGTGATTGACTATCAAATTAAGTAATTTTTCTTATGAAAGCGACAATAAAAAAATTTATTATTAAGTAAAACATAACAATCATAAACAAATAGTATGCAATGCCTTTGTTTCTGATTCATATAATATAAGTTTAATCATAACCTCCAATAAAATACAGAAAGAATCACAGAATAATGTACTTGTTTGACATTTGCTTAGATTTTGAACGATAGGAATAATTCATTGAAATAAACCATTTCTATCTCAATGTGTTTTTATCTCGAATTGAGTAATCATATAAATGTAAAAATTGAGTGGTATATTAAAAATTCTTTGAAAACTCAAGCATATAGTTTTGTCACTTCCTTTTGACGCATCATTTGAAAAAAGGAAGAATTTTACTTATTCAACATTTAGTATTTTAATCGTATAACACTTTACCAGTCGTTTATTAGCATAAAAAAAATCTTAAATATTAGATAAATTCCGACTTAATCAACAAAAAGACTTACAATGTTAAAAGTATTCAAAAGATTGTTTCTTTTTGTTTTGTTATTCATATTATTTGAATTGCAAAACTCAAGTAAGTTTTTACTTTATGGTATCTGAGGTATAACTAACGTGTTCTTCTCATATTCTAATAGACGCACATCGTTTTAGACTTGGAAGAAGAAAAAGCTGTGAATATTTTAGAGATGGAGAGGTATATCGAGGCCCGTGTAAGAGTAAGATATTTGATTTTTATATTTTAATTATTTTCAACATAATATTATTTGCTTAAAATTAAAAATCTCTAATTTTATTTAAACTCTTTCAAAGGTAAAGGTATTTACAATAGACCTAAAGCAAAAATAGTCGATCCGTACGGTAAGACTTATCAATATTTGGTGATACATGAAGTTACAAATTGAAAAAAACTTTTTTTTATCAACTTTCAGGCCCAACTCCTGTTGACGAACAATACTCACTTTGTAAGACAACCGAAGGATTTGATGGAGTTTGTCGATCACCAGCTTTTTGTTTTAGTCAATATGATAATATTAAACAATATAATTACAATAAATGCAAACAAATAAATGGTGTGATTGGGATCTGTTGTCCTGTAGATGTGATTAGGGAACCAGCTGTAGAATACAGTGAGTAGAGTCATCATATGATTTCAATTTCAATTGAAATGTTTCAAATGATTCATTTTTGTATGAATTTAATTGATTTTTAAACAGTATTTTAAATAGATGTGATATTTCTTTTAAAACTGAACCACTGATATCTAATATTGATATTTATCGTTTAAGTTCCCATTAGGATTCCTATCCCTAA
>JAQFZT010000075.1:0-46213 GCA_034696325.1 Camisiidae sp. | reverse complement strand
GAGAGAGAGAGACAGAGAGAGACAGAGAGAGACAGAGAGAGAGAGAGACAGAGAGAGAGAGAGAGAGACAGAGACCAAGAGAACATAATAAGCAGACGTGCCAAGAATTTTGATAGAACTGCACTTTCCATTCACTCGCCGCACATGAATATATATATAAAGTCTGATTACATTAAAAAGACAGACATAGAATCCAGTGCTTAAGGTTAGAAACAACTTTTTTCAATATGTTAAGCTAATGTGGAGATTGACCGAAATTAAATGTCATAAAAGATCTTATGCTTGAAAGAGAGTTAATGCGCTATCATATGATGATCACAGTTGAACTCCAACGACGTGCTCATCATATAAAATGATGAAGAAAAGAGCACTTTAGAATGAATGACTCAAACAATATTACAGAAAATTGTCTTGTTCTCTATAAATCAACTGTAAATTAATATAAACGTCCATTAAAATAGAAACTAAAAATATGGTGACTCAAGCCATGTCTTAACAAATATCTTAATTTGTTACCTAATGATAATGTTTTATTGAGTAGAGATTCTTTAAAGCTTATCAGTTAGCTTTCAAGGCTGTACAAGTGATTGAAAAAGAGATATGTGAAGGTTATTACACTCCATAACTCAAATCTATGCCCATTTCATTAGCTTTGTTTTTTTAATTGTATATTTCCAACAAAATCACAATAAATCACGAGAGCATTGAAATGTATTAGTTTTTTGAGAGATTTTCCTTGTATTTTCATATGAGTAACTTTGACCCACATCAAAACTTAATTGAAAAATCCTTTTTTATCGAATATCTCTTTTCATCATAAGCTATGATAAGTGATGAATGAAAATAAATACAGTAATAAAACATTCTCATAGAGATCCAAAAGAAAAAAGAAAGCAAAGGCAAGAACTCCTACTCAAAACATGATATAATATGGCTTAATATATGGATGGATTATAATGAAACTACAAATTAGGCCACGGACAGGACAGACATATACTACGCATACTTTTAAATTGAACTTTTTTTGGGTGTGATATCATCACTACATTTTCACACCCAGATATCATTGCTGCCCACTCTCTTAACTATAATAGTTTTTAAAAGAGAGCACTTATTATGGTTCTTAAAATGCAAACCAAAAGATGCGGACATTTATAATAAATTGCAAATGCCCGCACCCTTTCATCAAATAGTTGCATGATTTTTCTCCAAAGCTAAAACATCTCATGAGTAGTTCTCAAAAGCTTAAAGGATAAGATAGTGCAGCAAAAAGTAATGGAATCCATTTCCTTGTGTGTAAAAAATCTCGAATCGCTTAACGCACGATACAGTCCTGAAACTGATTGTTCATTTTTTAATTTCCTTCTGCTATTTCTTTTCTTATAATAATTGACATGTATGATGATTCAGGTCAATGGACCGGCCCAGTGGCCAGCAATGAGTTACATTAATCCATGCAGAATGGGCTGATTTAAGCACGTTTTTGTTATCACAAGGACATGAATAGCATGAAAGAAAGCATAAGATGTCAATTCAAAATACCAAATACCGAATGCAAAATCAAATTCCATGAGCAATCAATAAAAAAACTATCTTTAGTTTTCAGAGTCAAAAGCAAAAAAGGCATGTATTTTATATTTCTTATACTTTTCTTTTTTATTAACATTTTTTCTAGTATTATTATAAGCAAAACAAACGCAAACCCAAAGCCAAAGCGGCTAACCTTCAACGCAAAGAAATAAGCTCAACATATAAGTAAAACTTATATTTTTCTATTATTGAATGACAAAACCTCTCAATGGATGGATGGATAGTAATTGAAGACAAGCTACAATTGACACACTGTAATGATTAAGAGGTTGCAATCTTAGTGTAATGCAAAATTAGAGATTTCCTCGTCTTCTTCTACTCCATAATCATTTTCGTACAAGAGAATGAGTGGCCATCAAAAGATGACTTGCAAAAGGGTGTCATCACTCATTATTAAATGTGAAATCGATGGTCACCCATTTTTTCATGCTTTTTCTAGTATTGGATTTCCCCGACATATACAATCATTCACTACAAAACAGTCATTTTTCTCTTATAAAATTACAGCAAATCCTTCCTTGACATAAATATTACCGCTATTTTGCAATTTCTGTTCATCTCAAGAGCCCATACAGTATCTCAACAGTTAATGCCTTACGAAACAATAAAATGATAATTTTTTGTAATTATGAAAATAATATTAAAATATTTTCATTTCGTACGATTAGCTCATGAAGTAAACTCAGAGGAAAATAGTGTCATTTGAGCTTTAAATGAGATTTTTTCCTTTACCGATAACATAACGTCAATAAAACTATTCTCAATTATGGCTAAAAAGAAACATAACTTTAGTATTTTATGGATCACGATCACTAGAAATTGCTTTTCTAAAATGTTATTTCTCACTAAAAGCTCACTGAATTCCTTTGCACTGTTAAGGCTAAAATCCAAAATATATGAAATCGGCTTTAGGTGTTGTAAAAGGTGTTGACATTGTTTACTCTGCGCTTTTCAGTCTAATCCTGACTGCAAAAGTTTTCTCTGATTTCTTTGGCGTCGCGATAGTTGAGAAGTTTAAGCAACAAAAGAAGATCCGAAGCGTCGACGTAAAAGTGGACAACAAGTTTTATATTTAAGAAAAAGAAAACCTGAAACCATAATTTGTTGCTGGAATAGTTAGCATAAAAGAAGCCATATTTCCTTTTTTGGTAGTATGTATTAAGTTATACGAACACTGGGGGGAAATAAGTTTAAGTAAAGGATGCAATGCAGCAATTCTTCTATTGAGAAGTCTCATTAGGGCTGACCAGCACAAAACGTTAACGACTCTCAGCATTCATTATGTTCATATCAAATTACTGTCGTGTTCGTCTGACGCATTTACTTCAGCCAAACAACAATCATACGAACATTTTGAGCAAATCAACATTCTATTCAATATAAGGCATAAACTTGCAACTCGTAAGCATTATCTCACAAATACAGGTACTTTCCAGCACACACTTGTTATGTTCTTCAGCCCATTTTAACTGCTATAATAATATACTCTTCGAGTATAAATTCTTCACTTAACTAGTTTGCAAGTTCAAAAATATAAATAATTTTATGCTTTTATAATAAAATTTTAACAAAAATAAGTTAAGATTTGTGAATCAGGCATAATATAACGCTTGAAACTATAAAAATATCTCTCACCACACGATACTAATTTGTAATTCTAGAATTTGCAATATAAATGTATCCATAACTTAAATAATATTTTTATGGTTAAAAAAAAGGTCAACATTCTTACCTCCTCTTCTTGATGAGACTGAGGAAAGCGATGAGATTAGTATGATTTGTATGACTAATAGGCAAACTGCTTTCATATGCATCATGTTTCCTCTTATCACATATATTTTTCTTAATATTTATTCCGTGTTGTAAATAGCTCTCAAATCTAAAAGAAGAAACACAATTAATTAGTTGAGTTCAGCAAAAATTGCTTTTACATATTATATTAGATAAACTAATTTACTGTAAACAAATATTTTATGCGCGAGAATCGCATTTAAGTTCAAATGCAAAAACTTCGTGGAATTTCTACATAACTAAGAATTATATAAAAATTATTCAATTATAGTTTTATTGCTTTTCTCAAATTGAAGTACAAGTATAATTGATTGTTAATGTGGAGTTTCCAGACATAGAATGAAGAATTTGTGATATATAGATAAAATCTTTGAGCCTCCTTTCAGAAGAACTATATGTGTTAACAATGTATAGCAAGAAATATATCCGTAAGTAGTTTTTTAAACAAATGGCATAATTCAAATAGAAAAAGTATTTATCATTTTTTGTGAAAATGAGAGGGGAGGACAGATATTCTCAGATTTAATAGAGTGTTGGGAAAATTTTTCACATCGATATTAGACTCTGATGAATGACGTCTAGATTATCTTCAATACTTTAAACTTTAAACTTATATCATTTTAAGTGCATAATTAAATCAAAGCAAGTAATTTATATAATGACCACATTATTGAGCATAACTGAAGAAGTATTAAGACGATCATTGTTCAGCTCCATTGTAAGTAATGCAGTAAACAATTCGTGCAATACTAAGAAATCTCAATTAAACTAGTAATTCCTGTGTAATTCCTGTGTAATTCTTTCACATTTAGCAAATATAAAGTCAACCTTTAATTGCGACTCTTTTCGATTGTTTCAAAATTCTAGTGAAACAACTTAATTAAAGTTCATAACATTTTGTCTGGAAAATTATACATATTTTTCGAATTAAATTTCTAATGAATATCTGTTTTATGCAATTAAATAATGAATACCCGCATATCATAAGATGAATTCGATTATTAATTATAAAAGCGAATATACTTAACATAAAGCTGAGAAAGTATAAAACGTGAAATGAATATTGAATTGAGCATTTGAAAAAAAATCCTACTTTTTGAGTGTTGCGCAAAAACATTTATACTTTTTGAATTTCGATCTCAAGAGATCTTTGAAGACATTAAAGGCTTTATGAGTCAGATTTGAAACTTGAGTGAAGTCACTCTCTATTGTTATTATAATTTTGTTTTGAGAAAATGAGGAAAATTTGAAAATATTAATTTGAAAGCCATGTTTTGCAAACTAGTTATAAGAATGGAAAGTTGTTACACTTGTTGCACAGCACATACCAAAGAAGTGCACTAAGAAGTAATGGGTGTGTATATATAGCAGTTAAAATTTAACAGTATATTAAATATGGACAATATATTCATATTCATGGGTCAAATGTTGCCACATAATGGTTAGGCGTGTCTTTAACATTAAGACAAACTGCTGTTTCTTTGAAGTCCGGTCTTTGATCTAATAAATTCCTTATGATTACTTGAAACATGAATTAATGAACGCATTGAGAGTTAGACCGCTGTCTGAATGATTCTCTCATTTGAGAAATAGCCCAAGTATTGCGTGCTAAACATGAGTGCACGTGAGTTTCCGATCGCTCACAGCTATTCTTTCGATATAATATTGACTATGAGGAGGACATCAACAAGAGTTACAAAAGCTCATAAGTATTTTCCATCTGCTCCTTAATTACGACGTTAGGTTTGTGTAAACAAAGTGCTCAAATGCCCGACTTTTTTTGGAACAAAGCGATGCAAATGGTCTACAAATTATCGGGTGTGGTATCTTAACAATAGAATTTACTACAAAAAAACTAGACTAAAATTTTCTGATGGCCTCCCTTTTTAGTGGATCACACCTAAAGAGCCAACACATCTTCAAGTTTTCTCTTAGAGCTTCTGCATTAATGCACTTTTAGGGAATTGCGTGCAACACATTATCTATAATTGGTTTTGGGCGAAAGGTTTATTGCGATAAAGATGAGTTGGCAATGGAAACGTGTAATCCCTTTGTCTATCGGACTTCATTTTTACAGAAAGCAAAATCTTCAAACCATAAGTGATAATGGCTAACAATGCAATTCAAGTACAATAATTGTAACCGTCAATAAACATCGCAAATGCAGTAATTTCAACATTTTTATGTTTAAATATTTTGAGCATAGATTCATCATTTTCACGCACGAGGCCATGAAAATAGTTTGGATTGAGTATAATTGCAGTGCTTAAAAATATACTGATGAAAAATTTCACAATGAGCTAATCTCACAAAAATAGCTCAAATACAATCCGAGCATTAGGTCAATAGCTATGCACTTTAAAATCATAATACATAATACACAGCACATATACATGCAGTACTAGTATATATAAACTGTATTATAATAGAAAGAATGACTTTATCTCATCCGGCGTTATTAAAATTAATAGTGCCTTTTCTTCTCGTCCTCATTTCACTGAGAGTCGAAGCATCACCAATACATCAGTTATATTCAGTCGGGACTGCTATAGATCATGATTTCCCTCTTGTGATACACTTTAATTAAAATTTCATATCCTCTAAAACGCTTCGAAAAATTTTAATGTATGTGAATATGAAGACAGATATTAATTAAAATTGCTTGAATACCTTTGAAAAATGATAAGACAACAGTTGAAGATAAAATATCAGCCTTTTTGTCAACATTATTATTCACTTCTGTGTAACTTATGCTAAAGAGCAACAATTTTTAAAACTAGCAAAATGTTGATCGATAGAGATATTTAGAGAATAAATTTGCTTCAACTCCTCTCAGAGTTTGGTTTATTGCGTAATGACTTAATTGAATTAAATACTGAAATATTTAGGTTTTTGGGCACAAATATGCAGAATATATGAATGAAGAGGAAGTTCTGCTACAACAAAGTTGAAAAATCTTCTCTAAAAATACATACAATGTTTGCAATGAAGCAAGTTTTAAATAAGTTATAGACACTATCAGCACATAACATAATGATGAGTTCATAATAGAGAAAAAAGTTTAAATTATTTTCACGATGAAAACAATTATAAGTGGGGTTAATGTATTTGATAGAAGGCCTAAATTCGTCTTAAGAAAGGCAAACGAAGTGTTGTGCACATTGAAAAGTGTTGACCCAAAAACTGATAAGGAAATTAATTATCACACAATGAAACATTAAGACACGAATGCTTACAATCTTGTAAAGAGTAACAAAATTAATGAATGAATTTATTGAAATACTGTTTTTCGTTACAACTCTCTTATGTCGGTTCAGAAACTCCTTATGCAATACCAGACAAGACAAGTGAAGAGATAAACAGAGATTCATTTCAGTCAAGCTTTATATAAGAAAATTATAGTTTACGTCAAACACATAACGAATATAAAATATTAACAAAACTCAACCCACAAATAGTGGGTATTCTTAGCGGAATCGCTCTCTTCATACTCGAATTCTAATCTTAATTTGAGTGCTATAAACAAAGTGCAAAGAAATTGAATCAAACATCTGCTTAAATAAATCATAAATGGCATGAAATATCAAATATTTAAAGAATTTTCATCTTTTACTTGTATTCATTATTGATCACAACCAAAATGTTTAATATATATTATATATTTAACTTAATCATCTAATTTGCTCATCCATTTACAGAAGTTTACATTTTTTCCAATCACTTCCCGGTATTTGAGTTAATACTGAAGAAATTTGTTGGAAATGAATATGATTTGTAGCACTTCTTGAGAATGTTTAAGAAACATATCTTGAAATTTAAATTTTTTTCCAAATAGTAGTATTGTTAGACTGAGAACACGAATTTGAAATAAATGTCTATTAGAGTGTTAGATGTTGTTTGTAATCAAATTGAGAGAAAAATTAATGGAATAAAGTGGTTGATAACAGATAAGAATGCTTTTAAGATTTTGCAATACTTATTTCCGCATATCATTTATGTTTTTAAAATATATCATAGTATATGATTCAAGTCTTGCATCATTTATACAATTGTATGAAGTATTTACTCAAAGGAAGGGAAATGTATTTTTGTGAGATTTGTACTCTTTGTGCAGAAGTTTTAGTGAATGCCACTGCAGGGCATCGTTTGGGAAATTTTCGTATTGTAACAGAAGGTAATAGGGAATGATGAAAGTCCATTGATGTGAGAAAACCAACTCAACTAACTCTATTATTTCACACTTTTATTACTATAAATCATAGATTGCTTGAATCATTGCACATCAGTTACATCAGTTACATATGCCGAGATCCCAACACTATACAGAGCACTTTTTCCTTTAAATACAACTACAAAATAAATATTTATTCAAAGATTTTAATTAAAACAACAAAGTTTCGAAACATTTTCCAATTGTGGTAACTTTCAACGATTACTCTGAATATTAAATCGGAATTATTTTGTATCTCTATCTCAAATACTTTCAATTTCATTTAATATTATTTGAGAGTCAGGCAATTCTGTTGATCGATTGCTTTGTATCACATGATGATAGCGTTTTAATACAAGATTAAATGAATTCGAGTGAAAAACGGGATTAAAAGACAATGACTGAAATAAATTGTGAATACATTTGCATTTCTTATGTCTAGATGACTAAATAGCTTTTGAATGTTGAAAACAATTATTCACTAGAAATTTCGCTCAAAAATGATTTTTATTTTTCAAACTCAATTGTTTAAATGATGTGCAAATCCCATGATATATCGTATTTCTCTGGTAAGTATTTGAGCCATTCATCAAATGGCTTTAAATTTGATTAATTGAATACTTTGTCATTAAAATATGAGTTCATAAGAAGAGTTCAACTAATAATTGTTATGAGACATGGAAGTAATTTGTAGTTAGAGTTGGTTCGAATATCTTTCTAAAACTTGTTATTCAATGGTCTGTCTCTTTATTACTTTTGAGGATAAGTGTTTCCTTTCAGTGATGATACTAATAATCTCAATATATGTCTTGGAGAACTTGTCTTAAGAAAGCAAAACTTCCCGACAGCCAAATTCAATATTTTAATTTCTCTCTAATTATTATTTAGTTTTTTAATTTAATTAAATTAATAGTAATGGCGATGATATATTTTTTTAATCAGAGACGAACTGCAAAAAAAGTGACCGTAAAAAAGCTCAATTAACTTTAGCTTTTATTAAACACAGTAAACTCGACTGTAATAAAGTGTTGTATTTTTATTTTGGTGAAAAGGCAATGTTTCTTTGGAAATGTATTTATCAGAAATGAGCTAAAAGTTATTCTCAAAGCAATAACATTTACATGTATAAGAGAGTGCTTTGTTTAATATTCGATAATTCCTGCAGAATATAACATGAGTAGAAGGGAAAGGGCTGTAAAATTATATTGAATTTCTTGGGCATCAATAAATTTTGAGCTTTAGAATAATTGGTTTGCAATACTAACGTTTGGTTTATTCGCGATAAGCTAACAATAGGTCTATAATACGCTATTCATTTCTATGCTCACAGACAGAGTTGCGATCAAACAGTTTTGCGACTGTCGGTCAGTTTATACTTTGAGCGGATTTGCATAGAATGTGAGGTATGGCTAATGTCTGTTCGCAAAAGGGAGGAATGAGTTCCCCCTAAGAAAGTTGACGCAGAACAAGTAGTTATACGTGAATAAAGAATATCTGCTTCCATTATGTCTTGTTTATTGAACTTTTCTACTGCATTACTTCAGTTAAACCAATCACAATAAAATTCTATCGATACTCAATTTTTAAGAATTTTAAATTCTTCATCTATTCAATTCATGGAAAAATTTATGTAAAATCTCTCTTCAATACATACTATTCAATACAATACAATAAAATTGAATTTTAGCTTTCATTTTGGGAATCTAATAATCGAATGGTCAACTTTTCTCATCAAATTAGACCTTATTTTCTCCGTTAGTTAGAGAATCAATTAGTATATATTATTCCCTAATCAAATGCCATAAAAGTTTCTTAATCAAGTCAATACGTGTTTATAGTGTTTACTCTGACTCGTGTATCAGTTTTAAAATAAGCACTGAGTTAACAAAAGGGGAATAACTTATTCCTTATTCTTTATTTAGATTGTTTTGCCTCAAATTCATCGTGAAATTAATTTTCAAAACTTTAAATAATGACTGTTTACTAAAATGATTAATCGCTCGAAAACTTGAAATCCTGAAAATTTAATTAAAAGTTAGATACAAAGCAAATGTGAACTTATTTTTCATGAAGATTTTGATGTTAATTAAATCAATATATTTGAAAATAAGTTTAACTGAAGTGATTATTTTAGAGCCGATCTGATGCAAGTCTACAAACTTATTGAATGGATTGGTTTGTCGGACACTACCTCAGCATATGTTATTTATTGAATCAATGTGATCAATGACATATGCTTTGCTCATGTGTAACCTTTCTTGGGATAGTATTCATTGTCCGGCATTACAATGAACTGCATGTTCTTTCATTATACTAGAGTTTGTCCCGAACAGTGCACTATATTTTAGGATCATGTGTGTCTCGGCTTACAGACAGAACACTGTAAAGCAATAAATGAAAAGAGACCAGAGGTAGAAAAGTGGGAGAGGGGACATGCTTTACAAATCTTCAACACAACCGCACCATCAATTCTGAATAACAAAAAAATCATAGCACTAACTGGTAGAGGAAGTTGTCCATTGCTATCGAAGTATTGTTAGTTATATGTATGACATGCTAACTGAGTCAATGTCAAGGAATCCTATTTGAATGAAAGCAATAAATTTTTTGAGTCCAAGCCCTGGAATCCAATACAATGATACCGATAATAGTAATGTTTTATTTATCAATGTATTTATGAAAGTTTACATTTAGAATGAAAAATAGGGCATTTGATTGCAATTGATTGCCAAAACAAGTAGCAACTAATTGATGGCGCATAAAAGACTAATTTAGACTTAAGAAAAACATCTGCAACTTTTCAAAAGAAAGAAAACTGTTCTTAAAAGACTTGACTTCCTTTTCTAATGAGCAATAATGACCGATTCCAGACAACTAAGAATAAAATTGTGATTTTGCTGATGGGGTCGACTCATTTTGTTGGCGAGGGATATAAACTTATGAATCAAATGTACAAATTAGGCAATCGTTTCTGCTTACTATACAATTAAGTAAATGATGCCGACTTTTTTAATCTCTTGAATATTATTTCATACAACAGAATAATTATTATCATAAATAGTTGGGTGGTTTGTTTTAGTTGTGGGGCGCTTTCAATTTCGATTAAGTGTTTAAATCACAAATAATAGCTCGAAGTGATGAGAAAAGTTAGATTTTCACAAAAGCGGCATAAGATATCTTAGCGAAATGTGGTTGAAATTTGAAGCAAAAATAGAAACCATTTGTACGAAAATTTTACAATCCATGCAAAAGTTCAATAGAAACCAATGTTTATGAAAGCAGCAGTCAGTCTGCTTTTATTGCCACCATTGAAAAGCTATGTGAAAGAGAGTGCGGATGAGAGGAATGCCAGAGGCGAAGAAAGCCTAAGCCAAGGACATAACATAACCGACAAACATTTTCTCTCTGTGAGTGAGAAAATAAATCTAAATGGCTATCGCCATCATTCTAGACACTGGATCTCTCCCATGTGTACAATCGAATGGGTAAATTCGGTGCACACTTGTCACCATTAAACTATAAATGCTTTTGCTCTTTAGTCAAGTGCATCATTGTATAAGTTGTAAAAGTAAAATACCATTTTTTCAGGTCCTGTCATTCATATTATTTACAGAGAAATACAAACTTAAATGAAACTTTTTATATCCTTTATAGTCTGCTGGCCTTTCAAAATGCATTATTAAATATTTGAAGCTCAGTATTTTTGTTGCCTTTTCATTAAATCTTTGACATTAGTGCCCAAATCAAGATTTTAACCGAACTCATCCGCCCATATATACGGAATGAGTTATTTGAAACTTCAATTCTTGAGTTCAAATGATTAGAACAAAAAGAGCTGAGAAGTACAGTGACTGCCGCTTATTACGATTGAACAAAAAGTCAATTACTATGAGGGTAACAAATTTGTGTATATGTACGGATCGCTTTCCTAAGCCTTGAGGCAGCATAAAAAATACATACCAGTCTTGCTTTCCGATGGGTGAGAAAACAAAAAGAAATGCTTGCCTTCAAACAAGACTGATAGAGATAAAGGTAAGTTTAAGATCGGTATTCAAAGACAGTATGAAATAGCAAGAAGTGATCCCCGAATTGATTTTCTTGAGATAGTGAACGGATGTCTGTTTAATTGTATAAACACATGTCAGTTACAGATTGAAGTACAAGAAATAAACAGTACAAAAAAGATCATTATCAGCCTATAAGTAACTTAACTTTGTTCAAAGAATTAATTGAACGACGGAAATACTTCATATATGTTAGTACTGGTACTTTCCATTTGATTAACTAAAGCTATATTAACAATACAACACTATTGTGTTGAATTATTTATATTGGATCGGATTTGTTTAGGATCGGACTTGTTTAGGATCGCATTTGTTTTGGATCGCATTTGTTTTTTCACAAAAGTAAGTCTCAACAGTCAACTGGTCTCAACTCAACTCTCATCACAGCATGAATTGGTCATTAAAAACCACCTCAACTCCAAAAGCATAAAAACATAAACTCGACTCGACCTGTAAATCTGGTTGGTATACAATATTAGCCGCCTCAACAACTCTCAATACTCTATTGAAGAACTTAAACTGTACTACTTTTTTCTATCTATCATTGCTCTTCTGAGAAGCACTACTACATATTCATGTTGATGAACGGGTATTGAATAAGTTACGAGGAAGTATGAATTTATGTTGACCACATTTCTAAGTTGTAAACGTTGTCCTTTTTTCTATTTCCTAGACTTGTACTTTGTTAAAGGTATATATAATTTAATGTGATATCACTTGGAAGCATGAACTCGTACTCGTACTTATATATTTGCTCATTCAAATCTGTATAAGTACTAACTTGTCAAAAGTTAACAATCATATATATTCTAGAGAACGTGATAATTTTTCGCATTATATATACTCTAAAATAGCCCTAAAGTATTCTGCAGTATTACTTCTACCACTAAAACCAAATACAAAGGCATCACAAACGCATCACATGAATGCAAATGAGAAAATTAACTTCAATGCTTCTAAACATAGGTGTTCGCTGACAATGATTGGATATAGATTTAACAAAATCGTTTAACTAATTCTATTCCTTTAGAGATATGATTTTAAACTAAACATTTTCGATTGATATGTTGTCTAATAAGAGCAGTCCATTAAAGTAGATGTTATCGATTTTATTCAGACAAAGTTATTAGTGCGTAATTAGTAATACTCTGAGCTATATTCTCGATGGCTTGGGCTCACCAGAGAAGATAAACTTGATTAGGGGTCCGGGCAAACACGTCATGCAGAAGGGAGCAAAACTTGTACTCATGTTATTCTCATTACTCTAAACATTACTGTGTGGTCAACGCTGTATTGCACATAAATCTAACAATACTACTCTATTTCGCTTATAACTAATATCAAGTATCACATATATGCCGGTTTAGTATACAGATCTTCTCTTCTCAAACATAACAATAGCAAAAATCCAAAGACCAAATATCATAACAATGAGTCATACATTATATTCAGGTTTGAGCCGAAAATATTTCAATTTTCATCTCAATCACTATCACTTAAATTATTCTATCAATAATATTCTAATTTTCATTCATCAAAACAACCAAATATTTCTTAATACTATCATTCATTGGAATAGTTGTCTGTTTTTCTCTGTTTTCTCTGTTTTACATACAAATTATGAAAAAAAATTATTTATTGCTATCAGTAAATGATATGAACAAAGAGTTTATTAAATTAAATTTAATGAGTTAATTACTAACAAAATAAGTTTTCAGATTTCAAGATTAGTTGCAGGCAATTAAGTCAATACAGGCTTTCAGAATAATAATTTTTCTAATCAGTAAACTTTAACTATTGAATAGAGCACTTAAGGATAACAATCAACAAAATATTATCAGTTATAAACCAATTTGATATGAGATGAGTAAAAATAGACGAAGAAAATTTATTCATTAGATATGAATGAAAAACATTGAATAATACTGTAGTCTAAAAATATGAGAGAAAAATAAAATAGAGAACAAAGAACGGATTTCTAATCAATAGAAAGATATGATCGAAATGCGCTTAAAGCAGTCATATTAAGTGATATGCAGGGCACGGAACTGAACCAAAGTGGAGCTCTAATGCAACCTACGTGGTCAATACGGAACCGTTCTCTTCAGTCTACACAATAGGTTTATGGATAGAGAGAAAAAGGCAAACCAACTAAAGAAAGCAAAGCGTGCATTGAATATATCTTTGATCAGTATCTGAGACATTTTTGGCCCAAACATAACACTCTAATGAAGACTAATTATGAAAGGATACACACGATATTATGAGCTTGAGAGCTGCGGCACTGAACAAAACATCTCTCAAAATATTATTTACTTACTTTCTTTTGGGACATTATTATCTTTGAGTTCAATCTTTCATTAACTACAAGGCATTGATTCCTCAGTCGAGATATTTTTACAAAATAAAAACAAGAATAATGAGATGCCAATAATGCTTACCATTCAATGAAAGGGATGCATAGTTGAAGTGATAGTCATAATGTTCTCAAGTTGTTAATTAAGTTTTGATAATAAAATTGAAAAACTTTTCTAGTGCTAAGTCATAACATTATATCCTGATTGAGTTTTGTAAACAACTGTCTTCTCGAATGGTACACTTGACTTATTATCATTTATTATGAATAAATAGAGACAATTCACAAACAAACTTTGGTAAATTTGATCTCATCTCTGTTCAAACAAAATGTGAGACTGAGTTTTAGGTCCAAATTTCACACCAAATAACTAAATGTAGAGAATGTGGTAAAAAGAAAATATGGAAAAACTTGGAATGGCTTTATGGAAAAACTCTGCTCATAACACATTGACAAAAACACATAATATTAGACTCTGTATACTCTTCTCGTAAGAATGTTCGTAAGCTGTGTTGAGTACAACACAAACTGGTATATGTGAGAGAGAAAACTGAACTGCAAAAGAGTAGTGCACTCACACACACATTTGTCAGTAACTATGCAGAGAGTAAGAGAGAGACTATGCTTTGAGAGACTTTAGGGAACTAGTATTGCCTGAACCCCGCATTTCAAGTGAAACATGCAGTGCAGTCGATTGGCCAACCAGTGATGAGATCCTGAGACCCACCTATTGCAGAGTTGCAGCTCTTATGCTTTCATATATTTGATGCTTTTGATGCTTTCAATGCATTTTACACTATCAAAGCTTTTCTCATCTCATCTGATCATATATTCAATTTAGATCTAGTGTTGCTTCAAATAAGCGAATAAAAGTATAAGTGTATTACCAATATTAAGGCTATTGCAAAGCAATAGTTGAGCATAAATGGGCATTTGCTGCCAAAAAGTGACATTTAATTGATCTCAACGAAAGTCATTTATCACTAAAAAGAGAAAGAGAGAAAGGAAACATTGCCTGTTTGCCTGTTTAAGCCAAGGGCATAAGCACGCAATTGCTTGAGACGTTCGCCACAGTTTAATCGAGAAAGAAGTCAAAAGAACTAAGAAGAGAAAAGTGTCTCATATAAAGCACCTCTTCTGGCATTCCCGAAAGAGCTATTTATGAGCAGAAAAGCACATATAATATTATATCATGCCTTACAATGGTGTGCAAAAGATAGTGCGTGTAAGCTTTGAGGATTGTTAAGTGACAAAAAGTGAAATATATATATATCATAGTGAAAACGGGGGAATAGTGTAGACTGTGAAGTGAGAATGCATTAACATTTCACACTATGAACAAGAACGCTAATAATAATGGCCTATCACCAGATTAGTACATTATAAGAGTATTAGTTCCAATGCTAATCCTCTCTACTTTATCGAAAGTTAGACCAACTTTAATGCCAGAATGACTCTAACTTTCAACAGTTTCCATTGCATTTCATTCAATCTATACCACTGGTCAACTTTAACACAATTTTTTACTTATTCAGTAACTATACCTAACTTTTTCTATACATGAATAAATAATTTCAGAGAAAAAGCTTCGGTAAATGCGATAAGACATCAAAGTTCGTAAGCATTAAATTTTTATTCGAGTGTACTCTATGGGCAATATAACTGAGAGCAAAATAATACAAGTAATCATTGAAGCAGATTGTCATTTGAAGCTCATATAATGTTACACTACTCTCATATGCCCTGCTCTCAAGTCTACATCTTTCAAAATCAATAACATGACTGACAACTAAACCAAACTTTTCGAATTGCACGAAAAAGATAGATAAATAATAGCCTATGAATTGATTTACATTATTCTGAATTATTTATTTTTGGCACAAATTCTAATGCCATAAAATAAAATAATTTCGCTTCACATAAATATTAAAGTCGATGAATAAATTTTGGGATTAATATAGTGACGAACGCCCTCAATAACCAAATAAAGAGCCAAATGAAAGAGCTATCATTTTTATAACTACATAATGTAATAAAGTGGTCAATAGGCTTAAGAACAAAAGTGCTGTATTATGTTTTCTCTATGTTTTCATACTATCAATGCTTGAATATTGTCAAGTATTAATAAATGCGTGCAACGAAAGGAATATCTCATGAGGTTTGATAAAATATTTGTCCATAACTTGAGGTCAGAGTAATAGCTTATAAATAGTTGGCAAAGAGAAAGTAGATTAGAAATGTAGTGTATTCACAACTAAAGTATATTTGTTATTTTTTCCAATTGACTGTTAGTAAGTTTAGTACTACTGTCGTAATAGTATTGTATTGTAAACGTCCAACGCATCCAAACACTGCTCAACTCAATCAATACCACTTCGAGTACCACTACCTTATACTCAATCTCAAAACAAAGCAAATCTAATATTTTTTCCGAGACAGTTATATTTTTATATTACAATTTTAGATCCTATGAAAATTTTCCGATAGTTATTATATTCTATATATTAGATGAATAAAAGTCATGAACCAATGAATTTCAATGATAATGACTTGATATAGAATTTTGACGATAAAAGCAATAAATGTGCAAATCGTGCGCTAACATTATTCTTCAACAAGAATAGTAAAAGAGAAGAAAATTACGCAAATGTAAGCAAAAATTACATTAACAAATACATTGAAAACTGCATTGAATAAAAGTTTTAAGAAGTCAGCGATAATAATAATTATAGCATAAAAGAAATAAAGAAAAATTACCATATATTGAACGGAAATGGAAAAGTTTGAATTAGAAGTTGTACAAAGAGTGTACACTAGAAAATACTACAAAGGCTTAGTGGGGAGACAAATACTATTGTAAGAAATAGATCAGGAAGTTTGAATGTGAGACAAAAACTTTATATACATTAAAAGGAATGATACAGAACATTGAGCATAATCTCATGCTATTCTCATACTATTCTCATAGCATTCTCATTCTGGGCAACTATAATATGATCATCTGCTACACAATAGATTTCTGCCCATTCTCTTCACTCATGCAAGTATGACAGCACAGTATCATATAAAATATTAAAGATACGCCAAACTGTAATTAGTTGTACCAATACTAGTACTCACCATCACATGTATTCGGCCAACAGATGAAACATTTCTACGACAATATGACAATATGTTACACAAACGTCTTTCACAAATTTATATCCGTTTCACAGAATCACTGAGTCTTCGAATGAACCTGAAGGACAAAAACTTGAAGTTAGTTGAAGTCTAAAGTAATTTATTATTTAGTATATCTAAATAGAGTAAAATAGATTGACTAAAATTATTCTTTCATGTTTGTAGCGCATAATCATAAAATTTCAATTTATTTAAGCTCATTCTCGATCAAAACCAAATTATTTCAGATCAGAGTACTGTTACCACTACAGGCTTTCACTAGTTAGTCGTAACTGCATGTGTTACTTAATCATACAGTTATGAAAGGATTTCTTTAACCCGTCTTAAACTCATTCGTTCACATTCTCAGTTGTATGAGTCTTAACATTTAATGTATTAAAGATAGAATATTGGTTTTGTCTATTCAACAATTTATATCTCAGATTTATTTAGCGAAACGATACACAACTTTTGACTTAAAGCGAAAAATCATTCTCACCTAAATTTATGTATCTTTTCTCAAAATAAATTTCAAATCTCAACTTTGAAATGAAAAAATTTCCATATTTTGAATAATAACAAAGTAATGAAATTTGTCTAAACTTTGATTGATGTTTATTATTATATATGAAAATTAATGATTTTTTATGAAGTTATTCGATTTCTTCAATAAGTAAAACCAGAATTGCATAGACTGTACCAAAATTTAGTACAGTTGCGGAATTAAAGATATGCGATGATTCTGGAAAATCTAGTGGTAAATAAAGATGAAGGCAAAGATATAAATGTAAAATAACAATAGCAATTGATCAGCAGTAATGAGTTGTGAAACCCTTATGAATTCGCATCTTATTAGGAATGATGAATACATAACTTAAGTTTCATTACATTATAACAGAACAAGTTATTTTAGAGTCTTATTCTACTCTCAAAATTGATTATTGTTAGAATAAAACTTTTACTAAAAGATTATGAAATGTAATATTTATACATGAGCTCAGCTGCAGCTTCTTTATTATTATATTATTGTTTTAGTTGCGCTCCAGTCACATGCAAATAATCCAAATATTCATTTGGGCTCAAATAAGAAAAGCATAATAACAAATAACTAGTCTAGACTTACTATACGAGTTATACAGTAAATAATTATCTCATATCAGGATGAGGTCATAGACCGCTAGTCTTACTCGATATGCTGGAAAACTCGAGATTTCATGGAGTTTTTGAAACAATGAAGTATTGCTTGATAAGCTTTCAATAATTCAAAACTCAATTTAGCATTTAATTGAAGTTAGCCATCATTGATATTACTGTAAACACTGTTTGCTGTTTCACTATCGAGAAAGAGAGAGAGAGAGAGAGAGTTTCGAAAGAAAGATCTCGACTTACAGTATGTTTTATGTATTGGTTGATAAATTTAGTGTATGAACCGATTTATACCTTGAAGCGGTGTCATATGTAAGTGTCAATTTTGCATTAAATCATCATTCACAACATCATTCACACTGAAGGATTACTTCACTAGTGTCGAGTGCACGCCTTTCTTTAAGTTAATGTTTTTTCCTTTGCTATACTGTTAGTCTCTAGAATGCAGACTTTTCCCAAAAATAAAAGACAAACTTGTTATAAGATTCGTTATGTTGAACGCAATTGCAAAGAAGATGATTGAAATAAAACATAAATCACTGATGAGAGTGACAGTAGAAAACAAACTGGAAAACTATGAAAGATTTTTAAAAAGTGGCAATCACTCTGTGAGATCATCAGATAGATTCGAGTTCTTGCCGGTCAATACGTTTATGCCTGAATCCAAATTATCTTCTGTGACATTACTAGCGATAATAAATTGAGAAAATGTAAGTCGAAGGGGAAGAAAAAAATTGTAAAGAGAGTAAACGTCAGAACATATATCTTACTAGAGGGACGAGTGAAAATACATGTATAACTGAAGCGACTACATATAAATAATTATCCCATGGGATTAAGTGAAAGATGTTGCTTAGATTATATAAGAAAAGTCACAACGAAGAATGTTATTGATCCGAATGAGTGAACAACACACGTAACTTATATTAGTTTAGTTTTCCTTTGATTCCAATAATATAAGGCCAACGCTCACCGACAACGCAATTATACTCTGATCTTTCTTACATTGTTCTCTTACAGTATTCAACTTTAGCTTAACTCTGCAATGCATTCAAGAAGTGTCTCTATTTAGAGTTCAATTCGAAGCTCACAATCTCTCACATAAAACACCAAATAAAAAGGGAAGATTCCGTTCTTTGCCAATAAACAATAGTTAATGTGAGACAATTCCGTCATTTACTTTATGTATGCACTGTACTGGAAGAAGAGTATATCTTAGCTTACCTTTTATGCAGGGTTTTGGTTTGGTCTCTACGCGTCAATCTTTTTGTGTCCATAGAGGAAAATTGTGTTCAAACCGTTTGGGAATCAAATACAGCACTTTTCCTGCTAAACAATAACACACAGAAGTACAATAGAAGGCTACAGATACCTATTCTATCCGATTTCTGATCAATTCTCCGTAAGTATTCGCACGAATAACCGCTGAAGTAAAAATATTGTTTGCATTCCAAGTACTTTAGAGTTTCAATACAATTCTTAACATTCAAATTGAAGGCATAGCTATGCAACTCAATTGACTAAATGTTGAATATATAATAAAACCAAATTTAAAAAGCAAATGTCAGTAGTTTTTTCACTTCACAGAAGTTGATTAAATAAAATGAAAGTAAGATTGTGTCAATGGTTCTGCTCATGGTATATCTGGTTGGCATTAAACTAAAGTCAAGATTTGAATCATCTTAAAAATATAATATTCAAAATTCCATAAATAAATTCAACTCGAAATGAAATTCACAAGAATTTATTTGACTGAATGTTAGCTGATTTTTAAGAAGTTAAAATGTATTTGAAAAATTAGATGCTAATAATCTTGAAACTCAGTGTGAGTGGAGTAAATTAATGATACAAAAGTCATTAAACAAAATATAAAATCTGGTATATCATGAAAAACTTGTTCCAAACATAGAATGAGCGATTGACTTAATGGCATAAACAGATAACAAATGGCTAAATGGAAAATAAAATTTTTATAAAATGCTAATCTTTATAAAAAGAGGCGAAATTTGTATTTAATGCAAAATAAGTGAAAAAGTAAAGTTTTTTTGACATTTGGAATGAGTATTGTCTGAAATGCATTTCAAGCATTATGAGTGCATATTATGATGGACTCATTCCTACTATCATTGAAACAAGACATTAAGTCTAAGCATAAAGAGTAATGTTTCACAACTTGTGAGTAATCAACTCTTTGATTAGACAAAAGATTCAGTACAACATGTTTGCATCTATTAAGGGCTCAGTTGATTAATATTCCTTTACAAAGGATTTAATAAAACGCAAATTAAGGACAGATTTGAAACTTGTGTTTTGCAACTATTCTTCTTCGGGTTAATCAAAGGAACATTTCTTATTTGTGACAAAATGCAGGTGAGGCTAGTTTTCACAGTTGGTGTAGAGCTAGTGTAGAGCTGGTGTAGAGAGGAATGCTTTGTATCCAATAATCTTTTAACCATATGGTCAGCGAATATTCAAAGGGATTTCTATTTTCCTCTCACTTAAATGGCAGATGAGTTGTTCACTGAGTGAAATGTACTTTTTCTGTATTCTATTTGTAATATTCATTGTAAGGAAAGGTGCTTCGTGTCAGGGCGTGTGCTCTATTGCTAAGCACAACAAATTGAGACATTCAGACACTACGCCTTATTTGTGTGTAAATGTGTTGGTCTCACAAAACCTCACAAACAGTAACTTTCTTTACTTTTCAATTCCGATCCTAATTTCACTCCACCTGAACCTTATTTCAAACAAAAATTATAGTAACTTATGTTTATTTTTTTAATATATGCATAAGTGTTGCCATTAAAGAATTTTAGTTTTCTTTAAATTTTCCGTATTATTTGACTTGAATTAAATCATTCTAAACCGAAAATGCCTTTCTTGACAACTTAATTAATTGCAGTTTTGAGTTAAAAGTAATCAACTTCTCAATGTAGTTAACATTTGAGCAGAAATAAGAGTAATCTTAAAGAGTTGTAAAGAGTTGAAGTTCAACTTACGACGTGAGGCATTAATGCTAAAAAAATATTAAATATAATCTTATGTTCTCTACCTTTCAGATCAGTTTTCACGCGTACGACTAAATCCATTAGACATTTGGATAGAGTATCCTTTCTATACATTTACACATTTTTTGCCTGACTTACAGCAAAAACTACTTTACCAAATGAAATGACATAAAAATAATGCTTTTTGTGTGGGTAATAAATTTCATAATTTTAATAACACATATTTCATTGTGAGTCGAATTTTGAAAATATAATTTTTCCTCTCAAAGACTCTTCTTATAATCAAGTGATTAATTTAAAAGAAGAAGATATTTAATATTTTTTCATCTTTTCAAAGTTCACTTTGAAGAGCAGTTCTTATAAATTATGGAAAACACAAATAAATATTCAGCTGATGCATATCTTTCAAAAGAATTTACTGCATATGGGAATAAGTATAATCTGAATGTGAATTAAAAATAAAAATCTACTATTTAGATAACTTATTATTACTTTGAAATTAAATTGCATAAAAATGATCTAAACTTAAACTGCAAGTACTGGTAACATATGCAGTAATAGCAGATCCAATTTGACATTTGGTAAAAGCTTGTGATGAATTTTCAAAAATCCGTTTCATCAAATCCTTAATTAAGATATAAGTCATTTAATTAAGAGAACTTGCTTTTAAAAACCATTTGGAGGCTTCAAAAAGATATTTCTCCTTTGATTTTCAGCTAAGATTTCAAGTCAAATTCTTTTTAGATTCAAATAAATAGCAATAACTCTCACGAATTTTATGCTTTTTTTGAATTTACTCGATTTACAACATACTTTTGGATAAAACTTCTTATCAATTTTCGTTTGATTTGATTGATAAGTAATAATCGATTGAATGTAAACTATATTATGATTTTTAACAATAATCTGTGTATAATAAATATTTTTTGTCAATTTTAATAATTTAATTGATTGATAACGATATACTACAAAAATATTTTGAGCCTAAAAGAAACGGTAAATTAAATTGATTCGACTGTATTATAAATTTATTAACAATAAATAATACAAAATAGAAGTTAAATTGAAATAAAGCATCAATCATTGTAAAAGTGTATGAGTCAAGTGAAATAGAGTAATACAATAAAATCTTATTACATTAAAATGAATGAATAAAAAGAAAGAATAGAGTGGAGACAACAAATTATTCAAACTAGTATTGCGAGAATAGCTTGTACTCTATGAATCAGTTTAATGCTATCGAAATTTGTCGAATTCCATCAAGTGATTAACTTTATTGCTACTCAAAGTCTTATCAAATTGAATATTTCAAGTGATGCATTGACTCGAAGAAGAATAAACTCATTAAAATGACATTTTAATGCTGACCATTGAGCAGAAATAACACATTTATTTGCATTCATTCATATTTACGTCATTTTATGTGATCATAACTCTGATACTTATACTAAAGAATTGGTAATTGAATCATATACAGAATCGTATACTTATAAAGTCTATAGAAAGACAAGTCTAAACAATGTTTGATTCATTAGCTCTCTATGAAATCATCAACTGATGCACTATTGATAAAATATAGTAGCGATAGAATATTTGTAGTTTATATGTCTGGAACTCTGGAGAATACAAGTTTAAATATATCGCTGTTGCTTTAGGGTAAATAATGTAACTCATATTCAACGAGCATTGGAGTAAAGCTCTGTGAGGAATAAAGCTTATGATAAAATAGTGCTTTGCTATGCATTCGAATCAGCAATAATGCTAATGGTAGTCATCAAAGTACATCTCAGGCACATCACACGTTTATGAGACTATCATAATGACACTTTCGAGTATTAGTGTCCACTAACAATTTACGTGGAGAATCAATCTTAAATTTGCTTTCATCTAATGTAATAATAATAATAAGCTCTTTAATGGGTAAAACTTCTATTTTTTCCAACAATCGTGCGAAGCCTTCAAGTCTTATTTTTCAAAATTGTTTTGGAATAACTTAATTTTTAGCTAATAGTTTGTTTAGAGACACGATTTGTCTCAGACAACGAGGTATCAGAGAAAGTCTTATAACATTTTAAACCCCTTTAGAAAACAAAATGCGATAATTAATCTCAGAAATTCATGTAAAACAAGTCTTTTTTGTATTGATAAAGGACAAGAATTTGCAAAATCTTTATTTATAACATAAAAAGTTGTCAATTTAAATGTTTGAAACACGAAATCGAGTCTAATATTTATACAAGTGAAAACAGAGAAAATAAAAATATCACACTAAAGTCAACTAATGGTTTTGTTATATTTTGTACGAGTAAATGAATTGTTGGAAGCATTTATCTGATGGAGTATTATGTAGTCTAAAAGCCTATAGCTATAAATATAATATCATATATAACTTTAGTGCATATACAGTGTAAGGCAGAAGTTTGGAACTCAAATTAACCAAATGATGTTTTGAAAAATTTATATCGCTTTTGTCGCCTTTATGTACACGACATCAGAAAAATAGGTGCAATCGATAGTTCTCGATAAGACGAGTCGAAAAATATAATTTTTATTGGTACCACACCCACCCGTTCATTAGATACGCCTACTTTTAAAAATATTAAATCTATTATAAAGTAAAATAAGGTATTGGGTATCCCTTCTTGACTTGTGTCAGGCTGTGAGAGGTGGTCATGAGGAACATTTATAAATTTAACACTTTCAAAAGTAAGCGTATCACAAGAACGTGTGGGTTTTGCACCACTAAAATAGTATTGTGGTGTCTATGTATGTACATAAAGGTGACATAATTGACATCAATTTTCAAAACATCATTTGGTTAATTCCAGTTCTAAACTTCTGACTTACACTGTATAACTTTATCCTTCTTTAATCCTTTTTATCATACAATAGATGAGCAAATCTTTATTCTGCAAATAGATGAATGTACTGTTGAAGAAATAAAATAATGACATAACACGTATTCACCAAAATTACTATAAATGTAATTTTTATATAGTAACTACTTTTATATTTTATTTGAATATCAGTTACTTTATCAGAAAAAATTAAGATGACGAATATTTGTAATTAGATGTGGCATAAGATTCAATGAATTACGAGTAAATTAGTATTTAAATTATTGATACGATTGCAGGCGATCATTAAGTTCATAATTATTATATGTGTATAATAATTAGTTGAGATACTAAATATGATAATTCCTATTAATAATAATTGCTGGAAAACTACTATTAATACTCATTTAATTCAATCATTCTGACAGTGGATGTAGACATCATATCAAGACAAGATTTTCAATTTTTGGTTACAAGAACGCAATTGAATGCTTAGATGATCAAAAATTCAATTGACTCATTTATAGTAAAATTTGTTTTTTATTTAGATCAAGCATTCGATGAAACATTGATGCAAAAAAATGACATGAAGCTAAACTTGATAGAAATATGCGACACATTTGAAATAATGTTAAACATTAAAAATGAGAAAGCAATAGCTACACATCCTCTCAAATCTAAATAAATGTTCAATTTTGATACCTTATCAAAATTTACAATTCAAGTTCACTCTGCAATTCCAGGGCAATAGAGGCTATGATAAAAAATTCAATATAAATTCCGTAGAAAAACTCGATGCTATGAAAAGGAATAAACATAAGAAGCACTTCTTTGAGCGCTAGTCGTGTAATAAACAAGATTGAAATACATTACGTAATGTAAAAGCGACAAAAACAAGATTCAGAAAATTCGAATCAACTCACCGGCAACAGAACTGCTTCTATGAATGTTGAAGTGAAGGAATAGAGAATATAATACTGTCTTTTCTCATACATACCAAATTACATTTTAGAGCTCAAGCACACATCAAATCTCCTTTCAGCAAATCCTGAGCTGCACTAACTTTTAATATTGCAAAATATATTACTGCAACAGTAGTCCCTAGTTTTATGACAAAAAGTTTTAAAAATTGTATAATATATAAAAATTAAAGTTTATGGTTTCTTTCGAAAAAATTGAGTCCAACCCCCGAAGTATAGCATACTTAGCAAAGAAAGAAATAAAGCAAGAACAACATGATAACGATAAATAACATTTCACTCTTACTGAATCATAACTTATATATCCTGTATATGATTAATAAATATTTGAGTGAAAAATGGTTACTTGTTGGCGACTCTAAATTTAAGTGTCAGGGAATGTAAGCTTTTTGTTCTCATGTAACGATACCAGAAGAAAACATAGATTATTCGAAATGGTCTACTTTAATGACATTATTGGACAATGATGTTAGTTTAATATAATAAATGCCACATTCAGCCCATCATAAATTTAGTATCATATCACTATTTCCACTCTCTAGATTGACCGTCTAAGAAGTCATGTCTTCAAACTATTTCTGAGTCAACTTTTAAATCTAATCTCTACTACAGTTGCAAAAAAAAATTATATATAGAAATAACTTTCTATATTCATTCTTTTCTTGCTTTTCTTTTAGAATGGAAGTCAAGAAAGTACTGAAAAATGATTGCGACTCTCATACTATCAATCACATCGCCAAAAGAGATAGCGACTGTACTCTGTATAGTAACTGTTATAATGCTGAACATAAAGCTAAAAAGTGAGTTGAGTTACTGTATTCTCGTGAACCAACTATTGGGTAACTTCAATGCACTCACATTTTCAATAAAGCACTGAAAGATTGTAGAATTGGAAGATTGGAGGGTCATTCGCAACCTAGAGATGCATTCATGCATTTTTATCCAAAGCACTGAAGACTCTTATTAGCTTTGAAACAACTCTACCTTATCATTAACTGACTTGAAACTCACTTCGAATATAATTAGAAAATAACCAAATTTATTAATATGCATAGACTTCACTGCTTTGCATAACACTATTCTATTATATGAAGTGTATTTGAAAATATGATTTATCTGTAATCCGTGAAAATATGTAATGGAATGAAATCATTTTCTTAAGTACTTTTATCGACATAACAGACAAATGCTTTTCATACACGTCAGTTCAAGTGTTATTTTCTAATTTCTGTATATTCAATATATGTTTATCTCGAGTGCTAACAGAGTTGTTCATCTGACAGAAAGCAAATTTATTTCATCAGTTTATTGATGAAATCGTTTGTCAAATGCATGTATAATATTATCAATAATGATGGACATCATCTCAATTACCTTAAGCTTGAGATGAGCTCAACTGACAAGAAAATTCTTCAATGGAAGAATTTGATTTGAGATGGAGATGAACTGATGTAACTATGGTTGCCATCAGCAAAAATGAAAATCACATAAAGCACAAGAAGTGCATTTTACAGAATTTTTCGTTACAAAAAGCTTGTGGAAAGTGTGTTGGAATGATAAGACCGATTGTATTCTTTCATTTACATAAAAGTTTTAAAAAACAATAAGAATATATTAATAAAATAAAAAGAGTTTTGATTCCTTTCACAATAAAAATAAATGAATTTTGCGTAAAAAGAAAAGTATTTATTATGAAAATAAGATGTTTAGAAGAAATGGCAAAGTTCGTGGACCTTGAATGCTGTTATTGAAAATATAATATTATACACACTAGTATAATACTGGTATAATAGATAATACATATTAGATGCAGTGATGTTGTACTCTTTAGTGATGGTGTAGTGGTTGTGCATAGTCTCGATGTGTGGTCCCTTTTTGAGGTTTCTCTGGGCGCTGGCTCTTTGGCCCAATCAAATAATACACAAAACGTCAGGCGGCATATCATCAAAATAGAGGCACTTAAGCTATAAGTGGCGCACCTCTGAATGTATCAAATGGTAGACATAAACACACCCAATACTGTTCTTCATAACATGTTACTTAACAAATTTGATAATTAAACTTTTTTCCAGCTTTATTATAATATTATTGAAGGACTAAAAAGGTGTAATTCTACTTATTTAGACATTCGTCACACAAACATTTTGCTTACAGCTCACGATTTGAGTCAATCGACTGAAAGAACATTTTATTGCATTTGCTGCCAAAAAAGAATGCACTCTTACACTGGTGGTGAATATCAATTCTCACGATTGAAATATATTCACAATGAAAGCTCATTAAGAGGTTGACAAGACAGAGGCTGAACTTAATGATCATATTCTATTACAAACTCAAAGGCTTCTCAATCGATAAATGAAAAACAAAACTTTTTTCTATTTAGCAGGAAATTTGAAACTTTTGCAAAGGAGCACAAATTTTCTTTATGGTAATTATAAGTGAAAACTTTTTTAACTGAACTACAGCTGAAATCAGTTTTTTAGAGCTTTGTTGCTATGATGTTAGCGATTATCTGCCAGGTGTTACTATCAAATATTTATTAAATGCAGTGCATATTAAATTATTCCTCAACTTCTTGCACAGGTTTATAATAATATAGTTGAGTCAGTTTATACCAAAAGAACTTTACCTAAACTTCATATTCTTTTCAAATTTTCTAATTTTGAGCAAAAATAATAACGCATTTCAAATTTCAAACAGTTTATTCTAATCTATCAATTCAATTTGAATAGTATTTGATTTGTATGAATTGCTTGAATCATCATTTTATATAACTTTCAAATGCGAATTATTCACTAAATTAATTGCAGATTTAAAATCTGAAATTTCAAAGATCAAAAAACATTATTGGTTTAGAAAACTTTGAAGAACACGTTTTATTAAGTAAAAGTAAAATAAGACCTCATAAACTGCAAAAAATGCAAAAGTGAAAGCAGGTTTGCTTCAGAAGCAGTCAAATGCTTCAGATGAGACCTTGTTTGAAAAATTTGTAATTTAATGGTCGCGAAACTTATCGTTTGTCTGAGACGCAAATTTTAGATAGTATTTAAAGATAAGATTCATATAAGCATCGTGTAAGTGGAATGAGAGCCAATTGAAACTTGAAAAAATGAATTTGATTGAGATTTGAATGCTCTACAGGAAAGCTGATTTGCGGAAATGACAATAAAATTTAAATACAACACTACTCTAAAATGAAAACATTGTGGAATAAGCTTAGAAGTCCTTTTAGCATAAGCTGACTTGTTTATACAAAGTAATGCACGTTATATTTTGCTTAATTCCTATCATTCAGTGCATTTGAGGCATAAACTCACATAAATTATGCGAGTTTTGCTTCCATAATACTCAATCTAATGCATGCAAAAAGCGAATCAATTTTCATTAAGCCATACATAAGAAGCAAAACTATTTGTATTATTATTTGTGCGAGGGATTAAAGGATAAATAGTTTTTGCAATGAATCTCTATATACAATGTGTTAATAAAATTGTTTTTAATTATTCAACGACTATCATATTGTACTGAAATTCTCTACTTTTTGATCAATTTTTAAAGTTAATCATAAATGTCATGTCATACATAATTATTGCTATTCTTAGAGAAATGATTTCTATTTTTCTTTCTTATAGTAATGAAAGTATTTGGTAGTATTTTTTGAGATAAGATTGACTTACATTGAATTTTTGTTATATTGTCTCTTATTTAATGGGCAATATATTCGCCACATCAGCAATAGAAGGGCGTAATGAAAGCAGTTGTGCGCCACTTCACTGTTGCATTACTGATAAAAGTAATTTACAAACTAATCAAAGGCACACACACAACAAGAAATAACCGGCGAGTGTGTGCCTCCGCATTTTTTGCAGCTCAACCAAACACACAATCTTCACAACGCGTAGATGAAAGAATCAATTTTATTGACTCTATATTCATATCCTGTAGTGAAGCGATGCCTTGATTCAAGTCAATTTCCTATGCAAGACAAAAGAATAATAAAGAAAAAGAGGAGCAAAACTAAAGTACTGCAGTCGAAGAGAATGAATTCAAACACACTGTGCGTGTCTTGAATTTGGTGAGTAATGCATCCAAATTGGAAGATTGAGAATCGAATTCTGTATTTCTGGTCTAATCATTTACGACAAGAGGACAACATATATTGAGGAAGCTTTTGGTGGATTGACTTAAAATCACCTTTACTTTCGTCTATTTCTTAGTATAATAGAAGTGAGAAAAGTGACGCCAATAAGTCTCTATACTTCAACATTTACAGATTTGAAGTCCCTTTTTTGGTTTTGGGTTCTTTTATTGTGGAAAGAGTCAGATCTCCTGAGATCTTCAACTCAGTTTCGACAAAAGCAAAAAACGACGCAAGAAAATTAGTGTTATCTTTTACTTGCGTACTATACTTACATTTGAGTATTTTCTGTATCTCAGTCGGAAAATTCCATTATGAAAACAAGTACTAAACATTGATGATGACAAAGATGTAGCACTCATACAGTAGCGTCTTGTAAGGGAATATTATGCCATATTATAAGTTATAACCAGTAATAAAGTACTTCTCTATCATAATGAACGCAAAGAAAATAAGAGGGTTATACCGCACTTCACCAGTTTTCAAATTAGTCAAGTCAAACTCAAGGTTTAGGATTTCACAAAGTTAGCTAAACTTTTTTCTCAGTTTAATTGTTTTATTTTTCAAATTAGCAGACAATAAGTCAATTTGAATAATAGTTAATAGTATTTTTTAATTTAATGATTTATTTATGCAAATATATAATGATATCTTGATATATAAAATGAGAATTTTTTGCCTTTTATCTGAAATTTACTGTATTTCTTGGGAAAAAATGTTATTACTAATAATATAGAAATGCATAAGTTATGTCACACTATGAATTATTTTATTATGACTAAACAATAACGCGATCATTAGTAGTTCCCATAAAATAGATGAAAAGGAAAATAAGAGAATCTCTAATGCTTTTATATTTGCATCAAAATAGGAAATGACCTGAATGTAGACATGTCACGGAAATTCCGGCGAAATAGTGTCCGACAATTGAACAACTTTTATGAGCATTAACAATAGGAGAAACAAAAAGACAAACTCTAATACGAGTGTAATACCACTCGCAATACCAATTGTATTGTTGTGCATAAGAAAGAGTGCAAAATGCTCTCTTCACAACTTCATTTGAATGCAAATCGCTTGAAGTAAAAGCAAAAATAATTGTTTTTCATTCTTCTATTCCTTTTCTCAATTCTTTATTGAAGAGTTGATTTTATTCGTATATTCAGTGATGCATTTCGAGCAAAGGATATGATAATGTAAAATTTGAATATACTCTGAGAAGAATTGAAACTTTTGAGTATTAACTATTATTTGTATCGCTTTAAAATGCTATAAAAATGTATGATAGCTTTATTGTGTTTATGGCCAAATGCTATGGTATTTTGGAGAGAGTATAGCATAGAGAGCATAGTATAGAGAGTATATTTGTCTACTATTGCTTTGCTATAAAATACATTAGACTTGATTCTGGTCGCAACGGCGCAAAACGCAAAAAACAAAGAAATCTCACTGAATTTAATTCCGAAAGGAAGAAAGCATAAGAATAAGAAAATGTTTGCCCGACTATTGCCAACTCGTACATTGCATTGAATATTTTCCCTGAAGCTCACATTTTTTTGAGCTGCTTTCAGTTGCCATCCTATGAGACTTGAAATCACATCTTGTTAAAGAGAGATAGCAAAAAGAGAGTATAATAGGGCGCGATGTGCACTCACTTCGTGAGAATATTCACATCATTACAATTACAGTATATATAATATATATAAAGAAAAAAATTCAAGTAAAAATGCTCTAAAATAGCTTTTCGACATTCTGTATATTTATTTGTGTATCAGAAAATTTGAAGAGTTATTGATGTGAAACTTATTTTTCCTTTAATACTCACGTATAACTTATATGTTATTCTCTATTTTTATGTTATTTAAGTGTGAGTAAAGTATAACAGTTTCCATTATGTACAGCAATTCGTTATTTTGTTATTTGATATTCCGTAGGGAATTGATAACACATAAAGCAATATAACACGCGTTTAACTAATTAAAGAAAGAGCTACTTAACTAATTTCTTATCATTAAAATTTTAATCATTGCACTTATAATTGACAATTGATTAATATCTTATAGTATATGCCATGAACTTAATGTGTGCAACACATCACAAACAAGTTACAAAGACTGATAGATATATTTTACACGCTATGAATTCATGTTCTCTACATTTAAATTGCAATTTAAAAGAGAATATTAATAAGTTATTTCTTCCTACGCTCAGTTCACGAGAAGAAAAACGAGCCCAAACACAATATTTTATTTGGTCTCATCTGATTTGGCTTTCGGAAGATTTGGTATAATAAGCCTAATAGAAACAGGATCAACCAAATTAAGGTGAGTTTATCAATTCCAGACCTCCCAAAATGTGCTCTATTAATATTTTTTCAAAACTCAATCTTTCAAAAAATCTAATTGTTTAAAGAAAAAATCCTATCAAAAAGACAATAACAACGAATTAAAACATTGTTTACAAAAAGTTTCATTGTAATTAATTTGTTTTTTATATAACGAGCTCTTGTTATGTTAACTTTGATTTATTTTGAACAACGGATGGCAATGAATTGAAAACATGAAACCTACTCAAAACTTAGTTTGATATGTCATTTAATTTTCAAAATGTTTCAAAGCTAAAGAATTTCAATATATACAGTATACTAGAATATCTGCTCTAAGCATTTAATTACAACAAATTGACAAAACAATTATCTAAATTACCAGTTCTCTGAAAATAACTAAATTGAAAGATTTTGAATAACTTACAATATATACGAATTACAATAATTGCAACCTTAAACAGCCTGAAGTTATATTCACAACTAACATTTATTCGACGCATAACTTCTGCATAAATTAAAATTTCATCATAAACTTTATCTATGATAAAATTGAAATATATTCAAGAAACGGAATTCAAAAATTATCATCAAAACATCGCTGCCGTAAAGATTGAATGATAAATCAAATAACTGGTGATGAGTTGAATTTTAATTTAGAAACACTTTGAATAAATTATTCCCCACTTATAAGAGATGTAATTGAAGAACTTGATTGAAATAAGCATAATATGAAAATTGCATTTTCTTAACACAAACTCAATATCTTTAAATTCCATTCAATACTCGAATATTTACATTAGTTAATGAAGTTATTGAAGTTATCTTTATATCTTGATTGGAAAATTGAATCTTCATTAACTTTTTAAATTCTTATAATTAATTTGTATTGTTTTCAGAAATAATTAATAGTTCTATTTTCTGGAAAACAATTTTCAATGGGTTTGTTCATAAAATTATTTGTTACAACTGAAT
The DNA here is from genome assembly GCA_034696325.1 of Camisiidae sp. Classification (NCBI taxonomy): domain Eukaryota; kingdom Metazoa; phylum Arthropoda; class Arachnida; order Sarcoptiformes; family Camisiidae; species Camisiidae sp. The sequence goes on along the minus strand of JAQFZT010000075.1, from coordinate 13,636 downwards.
AGATTCAAGTCTTTATGAGATAATTAATGTCTTGAAAAAATCGTTGATTGAAAAATTGTGAGATAACTGACTAAAAGCTGCAATAAATCAAACTATAGTAAGTTGAGAAAGAGAAGAGTGGACTGAAATATTAAGTATACATATGATCTTTAAAGCCTTTTAATCAAATTGTATTGTATTCTTATTTGATGGAAATGTTTATAATAAAAATTATGAGCTATTAAGTTAACCACTTTTCTTGCCAAATAAAATCCTTAAGCCGTAACTCAACACATGACCCTTTACTACACAACATAAGAATAAAGTGTACAGTTTAGTGGAGATGCAATCATGAATCTGTATCTATAGAATTAGAAATGCTTATAAGTTTATGGTTTATTTGCTTTAAAATATTTTTTTATTTTATTTATCAAAGCATTCGGAGCTTGCATTGCATTATCGTTTACTTTCAAATTGCTTCGATAGCTAACATTTTAATAAAGTTCTTCACAATTTTCAAAAACATTATACTTTCAATACAGTCTACTTCTGACAGTTTATATAAATATTAGTTTTTGAGTTGTTGTTATGAATTTTATTACATGTTAAAATTGTTAAACAGTATTAAACCTCAAACTTAAAGCTCAACAAAAATGTTAAAATTTTACCATTAATTATGGTAATAGATTATTACAAATCTATGCAAATTTCCTCAATTTGGATTCATTAAAACAAATGAAATTTATTGAATTTGATAAATGATTCCAAATGATAACTTTTAGTGATGGTAAATATGATAGAGAGTTGAACGTATGAAAAAATAGGGAACTTTTGTACGACAATATGTACTCTATGGTAAAGACCACTTTGAATTTTATTGCCAACGAGTGACTCATCAATAGCAACACCAGTAAGAGATTTAAAATGGCAAATAATACTGACGAGTGAGAGACGCAATAAAAACTGTAGATTTTTTTAGTATTGATATATCGAAGCTTTTTGTGGAGTGAAGTGCCTAATGTCGAAGGATTGAGTTTTATCATTGGCCATAATCTCTGAAGATAAAGTAGTTGGTGTATTCTTCGACAGGTCATTCGTAGATCTTTGTTTCTCCTCCCAATAAATGACATTTTGTAGATGCTTTTATACAAGGTTGAGATGCTTTTATACAAGGTTGAGATGCTTTACCTTTTATACAAGGTTGTATAAGTGCATTTCCTAAGTATTTAAATACAAAGAGAACACCTACTCGATTGACTCGATATTAGCCAAACACAACCTTAACATAGAGATGTTCAATTTGAGCCGCTTTGCCCTTAGGCTTGATTAAAAGCGCAGTGCATGGGAAACATTTTCTGATCGCATTATCCCTAATGCAATGGGTAGTATTGGGTAGGATTTAAGGTATGTAAGCAAGTCGTGTTCCGATCCTCCCATTCAAAAACCGGTGTTCATTCTCGTGCTGGTGTCTGACAAGGTTCAGGAGCTTCATCTTAAAATCATTGGCACGAACATTGGCTCGATTAAAAAAAGCTCACTTACGAGTTAGACAATTGCTTACAATTTAACTTTTAAAGGGGCGGTTTAATTAACGTAATAAGACTGCATCAAACCATAAAAGCATGCAATACTTCACTATAACTAAACAACAAATTTATAAGCTTTGTATCATTTATGAGGTAAATCACCTGATAATCCTATTATAACTTATAAACTAAATAGACTTTATTTTACTCAAATTGCTGATTAATTTGAGTTAATTATATCTATAAACAACTCTTGCATGACATACCTATAGATTCAGTGATATCGCATATTTTCCTTTCACAAAACTTCTTCAAAAACCACTCATTAATTCTTACTGGAATTCGATTATTCAGTCCGTCTCAAGTTTTACTGTTCAATCTCTTGATGATTGTCTATTATGAGGACACACATGCGTCGAAACTTTGTTTATAATTGAAAATATTAGCTCAAATGTTTAGTTGTTTTGCTCACAGTTGGCACAAGTCCGAGAATTTGTTTTGAAAATGATCGTTTGAAGAAAAAATGGTCTAAAGATCACATTACCCAATAGTTTAAATCTGCTGTATAGCCACTATTTTTTCAAATACAACAACATTAATAAAAAAGAGCCGCTAATCCGGCGAAGTCGGAACGAAAAAAGCTAGTTTACCAGCAATGGAAGTAATCAAGTGGGAACAGTCAGGTTTGCTTCTAATGTAAAGTTCCTCTGCTATGGCGTTAGAGCTTTGCCTTGGGTTCAGTCCATGAAACAGTCTTGAGGGGGAATCTGAGGCAATGCAAGTTTCGTAAGACAGAGACTGTACAGTGTAGTTAAATTGATAATATGAGATAATATGAGAAATACCATATATACCATTAAACCGGATTAGAAGCGGTATACGATTAGTTCATCTAACTATTAAAGGTGTCAAGAAATGGGTTGTTGTGCCAAATGATGATTTTTGTATTGTGCGGAGGCATCGGATCGTTGAGTGCAATTTTTGGCACATCAGCACATTCTTATGCCTTTTGCTGCAGCTCATTAACTAAATGCTCAGCCGTAAAGTGTCATTTAGAGGGTATCATAACGTATTAGATGTGCGATGTATCACATTTCAATTACATTTGCTATGCATCAGCTGTTTGTTTAAAACAATTTATTTCCATTATGCCAAAAATCCTATTATTGAGCATAAGAAAACGCGAAGATTTCATGTTAATGTTAATGCCGTGAAAACACATGCAAACGTTCGCACAAAAACATTTCCCAGCTTTGAGTTTAATGTTAAGCACTGCTATTCTCTTAGTTGTTAGTATAATAGTTGCTGTAATTTAATGCTATGTTCATTGGCAATCAATACCACACTTATAGTTAGTATCATTTCATCATTTGGCAACATTCAATTGGTGAGGATAACAGCTTCTACTGATTTTACTATCGATAAGCTTTCTCTTAATTATAGACTACATTTACGCTCAATAACCTTTAGTCTCATCCACAATATAATATTAAATGCAAATTAATTGTAAATGAAAGCACAACTTTCTGCAAAGCTATATATAGTTTAACTTTAATTCCAGATGTCATGTTCTCTATTTAAATTACTGACAAGTGAGGAAGAAATCCTGGAATGCTATATATATAATTAATACGAATTATAAGAAGTAGAATGACTTGAACTCAACCTTTTTCTAGTGTATATTATAGAAAGTAGTCTAAAATTGTATTTTTAGCGTCTTATAAGAAGGTAAGTATAAAAGAAATGTTTCAAGACTGCAGTCCGCCTCTTTCATTCCTCTTTCATTTAAGCAAAGCCACCCACTCTTGATTAATGGTTCTTAAAAATATTTCTTATCGCTTTCTATATCATGCTTTAAATAGCGTTTGTAATTCGATGCCACACATCAAGTAATACTCCACTTCAGTCTCATTTTTCAGTATTCAAAAAACATTTCACTTCATTTTTAAAACAAATAATTTGCTTAAGGAGGGAATTCATTCATTTTAATTCAATATTATTATTCTATTGATATCTGATTTTTTAATTAATAGGATCCGAATTTATATTAGACATTAGAATAAAGTAAGTATTGAAATGTTCTCATATTTTTTATTATCTTTAATATCTGATTAATATTTTGTAATCTAAATAATTGAATTGATATATTAGGTATGAGTGACACAAATATGAATTATTTGCTTTATGGAGGGTATACGCGCTCTACATTCAAATCAATCAGATAACTGGTAACTATTACTTCATATCATATTCTACGTTCCTAAATAGATTAGCATAAAGGCGAATACTATACTGTATGATCATATGAATTACTAGTATTAGTAAAACACACCTGAAATATATCTGATAAGATATTTTTTGTGTTGCGATATAAAAAAATAGATTAGACAACTGTATTGAATAAAATAGAAATAAAATGATAACATAAAGAGCTCGCAGATATTTTTGAAGAAGACACTCATATTTTTGCTTACATTGCGATTTGTTGTTGGAAAATTGGCTCAACTATTGAATATGATGATCATTTTTTATAATCCCATGGCAACAGCACCAAATTTAGGATTAGTTATGTTATGCTATCATGTTTGCTATCATGTATCAAAGCTATCATATCAAAGATATCATAGACAAGTCTCATCAACAAAGCTAATTTTCAAAAAAGAGAAACCATTCTTCAAAAGCGAAATCTAACTCTTTAATGGATTCGTGCAAAACAACTTCTCCTTTATTTGGAATCAAATTTAAATTTTGTGTAAGAAATCTCAAAAGAAACATCTCATAATGAATTAATTGAGGGAATTTAACTTGTGATAAATAGCTTATACTTTGACGTTAATTATTTTGATACATTTAATCTCATTAGCTTTGAAAGAAAATTTTCAAATACAAACTCATCCAATTAATGAAAACTTCTTTTTGCTTAAACCTATTTATATATTAATTTTATTTATTACTATACATATAAATATAATATTACTCGATATTAAATGAACAGAAGCCCGTCTGACTTATGAAAGATGGCTTTGGCCAAAGAGAATAAGACTAGGAATGAGGAAAACTTGATTGTATTTGGAAATAAAAGTGATGCACGTTTGGTATAAAGTTTCTCTGAAGGGATGATCGATCACAAGATGAATAAGATTAGAGTCAACGAATAGAATGACAATGATTCGAGTATTGCATGCATTTTCATGTGTACTCTAACTTCACTGCCATCTAAACAGCCTTAGTTAGTGCTGTACAGTATTGAGCATATGTTTGCGTGTTATGCAAATGCAAAGTCAAACTTTTGTTCTAATAATCTATAATATATTTGGAAAGAGTCTTACATAATAGTAGATCTCATCAATGGTTGCGTAAGTAGAATATCAGCCTTAAAGACATCTAAAGACAGGACAACAATCAATGTTTAGTTTTTCTTTTATTGATTGTGAAAGTTAGTGAAAATGTTAGTGAAAATTAAACGGAAAGCTTCGATTTGTCATTAGGCAAATGACAGGTGATGTCTATATTGAGTCCAATAAAAATGAGGTCACATAACATTATTACTCGAATAAATATTATTCATAAGAAATATTATTCGGCTTTATTATGTGGCAGAGCTCGTCACTTATGGCGAGTAAATTGATTGCCGATCACATGCAAAGTGCGCATCAAATCACAATCGATGTGCTGCATAACCACATAACTAGTTAGTAATTATCCGCTTCGGAGATCATTATAATTATGCGCTACTATTATATGCTGTTGTGAATTCTGAAAATCTTAGTGTACTATTAATTACGAAGTTTGTGGGCTTAAAGAAAGAACAAACCTCGAAATTAAAGTTAGAGATCCCAAAATAATCTAATGGTAATGTTTCCATGAGAGCTCTGATGCGTTAAATGATCTGAAAGCTTATAAAAGTTAGCATTTGTATCGGCAAAAGAGAATGCTCTATGAATTCACTGGGGATCTGATATAGCGGTTGACACTTTATACTCACAATGACTGCATACTAATAATATATTTTAATTGGACGTGAAAAATGAAATGGAGTCAAATAGAGTCCCCCTATCAGGTTCGGAATCATTTTAGGTATGGAAGTACATAATACTAATTATTAATTATAAATGCTCTAACGATGTCTGCAAAAGCGTGAGCAGAAATCATAAGTATAATCAAAGACTCCGCTGTAAGCGACATATGTTTTAATTAAGTCTATCTATTATATGCTATGCGTTAATCTCTATTCATGCTTGAAAGATGTTTGAGCTTGATTTTAGTTGTAATATCAAAAGTGACATGTTATGCTTGCTTCACAATTATGCACAACAACTTTTCTTTAGAAACTCATACACAGCTAACTAACTGGTAAGACATATAAGTTCATATGCACTACTCTGCAGTATTACAACTCGTATTAGTATTGGTTATACCCTTATGTTTTGGTGGGTACACAAGAAAGAAATCGTGTATTTCATGATCCGCTGTTATGATGAAAATGTTAAGAATGCCGCTGTGTTGAGAATATCAGAATAGACCACCCAATGTAGTCATGCCTTTTGGTCAGTCAAAGACTTCCTCCACCCCTGACTAAACTATTCATATTGTAATAGACATACATTCTCCTCAATAATGATTTACACTAAACAGTAATAGACGCACAAAAATACAATCCATTTGCAACTAACTTATACTCAACCAATACTCTATACATGACTACATCTGCTAAGAACCGATTTTTCTTGTTATTTCTTCCTTCTAGTTCCTTAACGGGTCAATCTGCCAATAGAATATCACAATACATTGATTGCCCGACACACTGACTAAGTATTATTCTTTGAATAGTAACTTAACTGCAAACGCACTGACAAAAGTTACAGAATGCAGAATGCATTTCACGAATCAGAAAATCAATAAGGAGTGCAAATTGGTTGAAACGGCACAAAAACCAAATGATAAAGTGCTCTCAACATAGGGGGTAAGGCATAGACATTGAATTGCATTGAACAAGGATGTAGTATATACTCATCACCACTGTCTATGAAACAGCTTTTAATCAGCATATAAGGGAAGGGAGAAAAGAACCAAATGAATTACTGAGCAATAGCTTAGGAATAGCTGAGCAATAGCTGAGCAATAGCTTAGGAATAGCTGCGGAATAGGTCTTATGCAGTCTACTTGTGTGGCGAGCAATTGTTTTTGGTCTCTTATAGATGTACTTATAGTTATGCTAAATGGCATTATGGCATTAGCATACTTGCAAACTGACACCTGTCATCTAAGAATTGAAAGGCCAAGCTTTAGGTCACATCTCAAACCCAAATGAAATACTGTATTTCCTCTGTTCTCTACTCGACTCTATCATCAAAAAAACTGCGATCTATTGTACTGCAGATCCAATACTGGCTCTTGAAAACAAAACAAAGTCGATTGGATTAAAATATGATATAAAACAATGTACATGAGAGTTGGCCTCAAATGGCAACATATCATAAGAAAAGTTGAGAGAGTGGAGAGAGGAAGAGTGGGGACAATATTGTGAATCATTCACAGCTGTTTTCATGTATTGTGCATTAGGCCAGGCGTGAGAAGCGTGAACTATTAATGATAGCTCCCTTTTATATTCATCAGAATATGACGCCCTATAAATGACATACACATGCTTTAAAAGATCGGCTAAAGAATCACCTGCTTGTGCAGTAAAAGCTGTAATCAAACTTTACTCCGCATTCGACAACAAGCTTACAGTTCGAGCGCATAAAAATTGGTCTACAATTCATTGGCCTTTTATTGTTATTATTCAATATTACGTTTCCCCTTAACGTTTGAGGTGCTATCGATCGAAAAAGGGTGAAGAATAAACAGAAAATCCCTTAAGGTATCCGTCGATCTTTAGAAAATTCACGCACGTTTCATGGCTCGGCCACCCATCGATACAATCCAATCTAAAAAAGCTGCTTTGGCTCCGATTGCATTTAGGTTATTGACCAGAATAGCATGGATGCACCGATGAAGCCATGCAAAAACCTGCAAATGACAACTCTGACGCATTCACTCAATAGAAAGGGTGGAGCGTTACTATTCTTTCAACTATAATAGTATCTATTAAATTACTTTAAACTTTTCTTTGCTTTTAATTAAAAACATATCTAATAGTGTAATAAAATAGTGTGAGAGCCACTGTTTGCTTACTCGTCAACAGTATTCTCAAAAGTAATGCTGTGAAGTGTGGTTTTACTATTCAAGATCTCCACTTGAATTTTAAGATCCAGTTATTAAATGCGATCCCAATGCAGGCGTGTATAATCAGGCATTAAAGATTTGTTCATATACTTGATTGTGACCATTGGGAGGTCTTTCAAATTGAGATTTGCAATGCAAGGATATCACGGCATATCTAACGTATACAACAATACGAGTAAGAAAGTAAAAGTGTCTTTCATGCCAACAAGAACATTAAGCTTTTAAACAAGAATTGAGTAAATGACCACTTTTTAGAGATGAGATTGACTGTTATTGATTTTTTTATTATAAAGAATATTAAACGTAGTCATGATGGCCGACCACCCCTGATGTGCATTGGATGCATTGTAAAGGCCTTTAGGCAAAGAATTCGAATGACAGGGAGGAGTGTAAAGCTTGCAAACAAAAAGATTCACTCCTGACTTACGTAAGTTCTGCTCAACATTAATAACAATTTCGCAATTTGCCAAAAACCACCTTTTGATGCCTTCATTATATTTATTACACGAACTCTCAAATTACTATTTTCTCATTTTTTAATAATTGCAAGAAAGACAATACATAAATGACAAACTGGTAATGAAATGTCATTTCAATTTCATTCCGGAGGAGTGAACAGAAATTATCTGTCTCTAAGTCTATGGCGACACAGAGTATGCCCACAGCTAATCACATCAATATTTTGCATTATATAAAAGGCAATTATAATGTTTTTCACTACCGAACCTCTCACGGGAAACATAAGCAAAGAAATTGTTTTCAGACAAAACATTCTATTGCATAAAAAATGCAATCATATTCCTTTCTATTGACAGGTGTGTGCTCTTTAAGCTCATTCTAGTTCTCATCGATATTCAGCATTACAACAAAAATATACTTTTCAGTCTATTAATGATTTTTTCTTTCCAAATACAAAGCAAAATTGTATTAAATAAACTTTCACATCAACATAAATATTGAACTGAGATTTGACAAACAATAGCAATAAAAATAGGTTAAAGCAAGTAATGATTTTCCTCATAAAATATATTATTTTTTCCTTAAAGTTTTCACATAACATTGATTTAACATATATTTGATTGGGAAATATTTTTTGAAAACTCGAAGTTTGCATATATTTCCTACTCCTCATATAGCAATGTTATATGAGCTGTCGACATCTGGTACCTCTTCGTCACGTCGAAACTAAAAATGTCAAAATTCAAACTTAGCATTAAATTAGCTTAATGCTAAGGCAAAAGGCAAAAACAGAGGTTTGTCTGTTGAAGGACTGCGACTTCTTGGCTCCGACCTACCCCGGCGACCTTCAAGCCGGCCTTCAGTTAGCTCGAGAATTTCTAAATTAATTTCAATGGTATTTCATATTTAGTCATGTTATGTTATTAGTAATAAGTTAATTTAATGGTAAGTTTTGAGTTTTGACATTTTTAGTTTCGACGTGACGAAGAGGTACCAGGTGTCAACACGCCAATGTAGTACCAATATGTGTATAAACTTTTTAATCCTCATATAAACTTAATTCAAAAAGAATATTAAACAGAATTATTTTGAATAAATATTCAGTCACTTGAGAATTTGAGTTGAGTTTGAATTGAATTTAATAAAAACTCATGATTAATATATGAAATTATACTCATTGTCGCTCTGTATGATTGCCTAGACTGACGAGTGAGTGGTTTGAGTTGATTTAAATGATTATTTAATATTTGATATGTTCTCGCATATTCATAAAAGATGGTATTCTTCACAAATGATCATTAATTGCGATCAATACAAAGATGTTTTGAACATTACTATTATGCACTATAATTAATTAATAGAGTCATTTATATTGATCTTGACGTTCACAAGAGTGCACTTTAGACTACACCGAAAAACTTACATTCCTGTCATATGTTGTGGTGAACATCCTCAATAAAAATTGAATTTCTGTCATAATTAATTTTATTTATATCATTGGTCGCATTCTTCCAGCACTTTATAAAAGATGTGATAAATGCCAACATAATTATCTATTTGGCTAACACTGTCTACTGTACAGTAGAAGTTTTCAGAACCTGGTTCTCTGTAGAACTTATTTTGATTTATAATAGTTTCCACAAGTTTGTAATCATAATGTGTGAAACAACAAAATTACAAATTACATTAATTAACACTTAAATCTAACCATTTCTAAGGCTCTCTTCGTTTCATTAATGTTCACTCACGTCGTCTTTCTTTTCAAGTTTTTTTTCTTGAATAAATAATGTTCAACAGTTCAATTCAATTTAAATATTTTCATCATTAAGAATAAGATTTGCAAATCTTCAATTAATGTCGAACTTTTGATATGCCGTTAATTAAATAACGTGAGCCAACTTTTATTGCATTTATTTTCAAAAAATTAAATTTATATCAATTTGTGTTTGAATTTTTATTAGTTTTAAAATGTATTCTTTATTTCAATAAGTTTTAACAGAAACTTTCTTATAATTATTATACTTATAACTCAAGCATAATATCTGTTTTTATTCAACAAAATGAACTCAATTAAGTTAAAACTAATACAAAATAATTATTGCCTTCAAATTATTTGCTTCTGTTCGAGTTTAAACTATTTCTTGATTTCTCAAAAATACGAGATTTTTGAGATTATTTGAATTTCAACTTTAAAGCTTTTAAAATTAGTTCTGAAATAAGTATCAAATACAGAGATAAAACAGAGAGACTTTAAGAAAACTTGAAGAAACTCGTTAAGGTCTCTCTCGAAAACTATGTAACGAAAAATTCTTTAGAAATCATTTCTACTAAGTCTCAGATTAAAGATTATATAATTTTACAATCAAAGTAAAATTAATGGTTTATAGATTTTAATTTTTAGTCTAAGGAATTCTAAAGTTTAATTCTCAGCATTAACTTGAGTTGAAGTCTGAAAAACAAATAAAAGTAAGAATTTGACATTTTTTATATGAAATGATTGGAAACTTGCGTGTTTTGCGCATTTAAACAATATTTGGAGCTGAATTTGATTAAATTTGTAAAAAATCTGTAAAAGGACAATCCAAATTCGTATAGATTTTCTCAAATCACAGACTAAATCATAGTGCTCGGTATAGGGTCTCGAATCTTCACAGAAAAATTTCTTTTCGATTCGACAATTTCATTTCAATCAATTTTATCCGTCTAACTTTATTTCATGCTTATTTCACAAAAAATATTAACTTCAAATTTGAAATAATACTTGTGTATTTGAATAAAAATCATGAACACTTAATGTTTTTCAAATTTAAAGATAACAAAATATTTTAAAAACTTATTGGAATGCAACACTTCTAAAGAAGCCGTATTTCTATGTATAATATGACTCAAAAATAAAAATTGCTTTGAGTTGTGAAAGAAAAAAAACACAAAAAATATTACTCATTCAATGACTAAATTTTTATTTCAAGTTTTGAATTATTGATGTGGAATTAGTCATATATCAGAATTCAATGAGGATTAAATCAAAATTTTTATAAACTCAATAATTATATACTCTGTATATGATGGGAGGACAGCGTATGCATTGATTAAGTTTTTAATCATTGAGAAGACTGATCAAAACCATAGAAACCCTTTAGTCATAAGAAAATATTGTTAAGTTCATTGACAAAACTTTAAGAAAAATGTTTGAATTGTCAAGTTTGAATAGGTAGAAATTTGTACTTAGATTTCTGATACAAATATGTTAAGATTTTTGTAGAAAAGTTAAAGCACAAACTCACAAAGCATATAATAAGTAGAGCCTCCATATTCGGGGCTTAGGTGAGAAAAAACTGGCATTTTCGGTAGAATAAAATTTATTTTCTATTAAAAAAAACTTTTTATTCAAAAAACAGTAATCATGACCACAATACAATTTGAAATATTATCATTGAATCTTAACATGATAAATTCAATGTTTTCTCCCAACAAACTATATCTTTTATCAGTTAAAACAGACTTATATAATGAGAAAGACCTCTCAACTTTAACTGAAACCAGAGGTGCATAAGCTATTCCTATGCGGAAATCCAGTCAATTATTAACTGAAGTGAATTTTAGTAAATCTTTATTCTTTGCTAAACAAGTCTTTAGTTTTTCGAGTGCAAAATCTGTCAAATTTTCTTTAAGTCAGTAAAAGCTAGTTTTCAAGCATAAAATTCGTAGAAATCGATACCTTAAGCAGTAAAATCGGAGATTCGGAGCTTAAAGTGAAAAATCGGGGGTTTCTGGAGTCTCAAAATTGATTATTTTGGTCTTTTAGGGACCTAATACGGAGCTTAGACCTTATTCCCAATGATTTTTTAAACACATGAATATTGAGACTCTAATAATAAGCAATAATGTGAGTATTTTATTTTAACAGGGTAAACAGCATATATTTTAATTATTATTTTAAACTTTAAGAATTAAGATAAAGGATAACTTCTTAAAACTTAATGAATAAAAAAGTCCTGAATAATTGAAAGAAAAAGTTTCATAATTCATATTATAAGCCCCTATTGCTAACATACTGTAGTTCTTCAAATACTTCGTTTAACTTTCATATTGATTGCTTTATCTATGAGTTAGTGAATAATCACAATTGAAAAACTGTATTTCTTGAAATTTTCACATAATTTTCTTATTCAACTTAATGAGCACAAAAAATCATGGCTACGGCACTGTTTGAATAGCGAAATATAAGTTGTGGATAAAAAATGGTAATAACTTTGAAATAACTTTTGTGAATAAAAAAGGATTATTTTGCTTACTATAAGTTAATCGCACTTTTGTATCCCATATTACTCTTGAGTTTTTGCACTCAAAATACTTGAATCCATTGCTAAGTGTCGTTTCACTCTTCAAATAAAAGCAAAAGAGAGTGTATAGTAACTGAAAATGAATACAAGAGGAGTACTGACTAATAAGAAAGAATATTTTTTCAAGTCACGCATTTTATAATAAATGGTTTTAGAATTTTACAGCTCAAAGAACTTGATATTATTTGAAAGTCACAAATGTTAATCTTTTTATTTATCACTTTGCATAAAGAGTTGTTGAATCTGTAATACGAAAAACGGAATGATTAGTTTAATTGAATATTACGGCCTGACATTTATAAATGATTTCCATTTATTGCATTCTCACTTAATTTCCGTTCACTCATCAAAAGTGATATTTTCTATTTCCCATTTCCCATGTTTCTCAAGATAACACAACGTGATGGTCAGCTTATTTGTTCTGTTTATATCTCGTTCGCTAGCATTTTACTCTTACCGGCTGTCATCTCAACTCATAGTCGCGAATATCTCTAAAAAATGAGAAACACAGCAGAGCTTTAAACTATCATATTATTTGTATGTAGCGATGTTGTAACAGTTACATGATGTTACCATAGTTTGTGCACTTTCGCAAATAATCATTTTATTCCTCATTTATAACTTCAATATTTCATTAATATTTCTGTCGAAATAAGAATCTTTTTTTACATTAATTAATATATCGAAAACTAGAAGAAGTTTCTCTAATTAGAAAACTGATCTATGGATTAAGAAGAAGTCAAGATTTAATTTATTTTCTACTCAATCCATTTAATAGATTTTATCCATATATGAATAGTAATTGAAAATTGGAATCTAAAATTTCATTAAACCACTAATAGGTTTGCAAATAGGATTTCATTACAAAGGAAAAAATAATTATAGTTAAAGAATGCTAGATAAGGCTTTGCATTTTTTATTGGGTTTTATCATTAAATTTTGTGGAATTTAAATTGTAAGTAATGTATAAGAAATTTAGAAAAAATAAGGCAGAAAGCAATGACGCTATAATTATTTAGCATTTAAGTTAAGGCTCTCTTGAAAATGATTAATTTTGAAAACTTATATCTATCACACAAATTCTTTTGAAGTGGTATTAAA